>WYDF02275410.1:0-17646 GCA_009867245.2 Adranes taylori | reverse complement strand
GGGGGGGGGGGGGAGGTAAAAGATGATGCATATCAGGTCATTTCTACCACGGGGTATCGGGGAGAGTGGGTTAAAGGGATAGGGATGTGGGGGGGGGAGAAGACGATATGGGGGGGTGGGAAAGGGGGTAGGGAGGAAGGGAAAGGAAAAGAAAACGGGAAGTGCGGGGAAAGGGGAGAGAGAAGAGAAGAAAAAAAAAAGAATAAAAGAAGGGTGGAAATTAAAGGGATAAGGGAGAAATAAGGGGAACGGGAAAAAAGAAGATAGAGGGGATAAATGTCGTTTAATAGGTGGAGGATTGGGGGATAACGTAAAGGGGGGATGAGAGGATAACGTAAAGGGGGATAACGTAAAGGGGAACATCGGTATTTTATGTTCGTATATTAAGGTTTAATTTTTGGAGTTTTTTTTTATAATTTGTAGGTGGGAAACGCGGGAAGGGAGTAGAATTGTAAGAAAGGGGGGATTAATAGCAATTTGGGAAAGGAAATATGAGATTTAGTTAATGTTAGTGAGTTTCAGTTAGTTAGATATAGATAGATATATGAATGTTAAATAGTTTTCTTTTATGTAAAAGTAGATTTTAAGTTAACTGTATTTTATGTATGCCAATAAAGGTTATTATTATTATTATTAGTAAAATATAAACTAGGTATCCCAAAAATTGAAAATGATATCATCAGAATTAACTTGAATATGAATATACTTGAAAATAGAAGAAAATTAGTTAATGTCTGCTTGATATAGAAAATAATTAACGGAACTATTAATGACCCGTCTTTACTCCAACTTATCAAATTTAAGATACCAACAAACCAACTTCGTTGTTTCAATGCTCTATTTTATGAAGATTACAGAAAAACAAACTACTATAGTCCACTAAATAGAATGACTCGATTAGGAAATGAATTATTAAATGACATTGACTTTTTTATCAACTTACATTGATTTTAAAAGGAATGTGAAACAATTGCAGATGTTTTTATCTTAAGTAAACACTGACAACTGTGCGTATGAACTTCTAACATTTATTATAAATAAACTCACATAATCAAATTGCTACTTATTACACCGAAAATACATACCAAATATTGTATTATATTACTATATTTAGCTAAACTACTATATTCAATTATTATGTATCACTAAATTAGCTTATACAACATCAAATAGTATGTATGTTATGTTAAAATAGTATATATATATATATATATATATATAATCTTAAATAATTACATTGCAATCTTAAGTTAGAATTTAATCAATATATATTATAAGTGGCTTATATAGCATTTACTCTGTTTATTTAAATCATTTACTTAATACTTATATTTATAGATTATAGGGACAAGGGGGTTATCCCGTAAAGAAAGAATTATTAAATAGATTTTCAGAAGGTACAGATAATAAATTACAGCATACCTGATGAAATACTCGCAATAATTGGTCTAACTGGATGCCATGCAACATCCAAAAGAAGTTCGCCTTTGGTACCATGCAATATTTTCACTAAATTACCAATAGATTTCTCCCAAATGTAGAGAGCATGTTGACGAGCCGATCCCGCACAAATATATTCTCCATCACCGGAAAAACAGCACTTTTTCCACATTGTCCTATTTATCAAATGAAAAAACAAATACATTAGATGACGTAATTTCTACTTTCTGCTTGGGAGTTAATGTTAAAATGAATTGGCAAAGAACATTAAAAACGAAAATAGAACACTTTATGCCTATTCTATGAATATTGATTATCCATATCTAATTAGTTTAAATTTCATCTAAAAATTAGCTTTATCTCATCTAATTTTTCTACAAAAAAAAACATACTTGTTAACGAGATCTTGTAACTTCTGTATAGGTTCTGGTTCTCCGTCTCTTCCGCATGCAATAACTTCCTTACTATCATATACCCTAATTATCCTATCCGCTGTATTGACTAAGAAACAACTGAAAATATACTTTCTTAAATTAAAAGATATATACAAAAGAAAACAGAAAACGCTTACTCTCCTCTTCTAGCAAACTCTATACTTCGAACTGCGGTTGCGTTTGATGTTCCTAATAAAATTCGAAAACTTGCCTTTATTTGAAGTGTACTTGCACTTAGTACTAGGATTCTTCCTTTAGAATTTCCAGTATATACAAATTCACCTCTTCTATCAAATGATGCAACTATATTTAAGTCAGCCTAAAAACAAAAGTATAACGCAACATTTTACAACTTGCAATCATAACCAAACAATATTATTCAGCACACTAATTAAGTTATTAAATATTATAACTTATATTTCTTCATTTCTTATAGAGATTCATATGCATAAGTACATAAATTTTTATTTATGTGTAAATATTTATTTATGTATTAAAATAGTATTTCAAAAGTTTAAAACTTTAATTATTAAATACAGTACGACCCCCTTTAACCAGACTTCCAGATTAACCGGACCGAATTCTGGACAGGCATTTTTAATATAAGAAAAGCATATTTCCACGATAATAGTGGTAATATAAGTAATTTTTTTAAATAAATAAAATACTGGAGAGTAGTATAATGTATCCATTTTATTTGCAGTGCGTATACGTACGTATGTTATTGCTTACGTATTTTGTACCTACGTATGCCTTTCAATTACATATATGTCTGACATCATTTTGTAAGGTCCCACACATAAGACAAAATGCTACAATGTTTTTGAAATATGAAATCATTATTTCTAAAATCATTACTTTAGAAGAATAAATGTTTTAAGAATAGTTAATGAAGTAAACAATAAAAAAATAGGACTTGTCTTTGGCTTATGGACATAGGCCGAAAATTAAAACTCATACCTTATTTGAAACCTCTTACATCAAGAACAGTGGTGCATATCATATCTTGGTGGCTCTTTGTGTTCAAGAGTTATAACCATTCAAAGTGCCCCAACATGCCTAAAAGAAATTACTTATTAAACACTAAACCGCTATTTCAGCGACTAAAACTGCAGTACACGATTACTTTGATTTATAAAGATCAGCATTGTTTTATCACCATGAAACTGAATTAATATTGTTATTTCAAGCTGTATTTAATAAATTTCTGTAATTGTCAAATTAATTGCAATTTATTTACAAAGTGTCATTTCAATGACAGCATGAAATAGTACTCGGAAATAAATTGCAATTAATTTAGGTTACAAAAATTTATTAAAAACAGCATGAAAAACAATATAATTCAGTATGGTGATAAAACAAATCTTTATACATCATAGTAACCGTGTGCTGCAGTTTTAATCGCTGGAATAGAGTGAATAGTGTTTAATAAGTGATTTCATTTCGGCATGTTGGGGCACTTTGAAGGGCTATAACTCCTGAACAAAAAGAGCCACCAGATATGGTATGCACCACTGTCCTTGATGTTGTAAGAGCTTTCAAATATGGTATGATTTTTCAATTTTCGGCGTGTGTCCATAAGCCAAAGACAAGCCAAAAATAGTTAATGAAGTAAACATAAATGTGTAGCCGCCGTATAAAAAGTAAAATTTAAGTGGAAGTCACTTACATCATCATCAATTGGCAATACTTGATGCCCACCATTGGTATCAACCAAAACCGCAGCATGACGCATAGGACATACTAGTAGCCTTTCAACGCCTCTTGGCTCAAACTGGACTTTTAAAACAGGACCAGGAAATCTATACTTTTGCTCACATTCTCCTGTTAATATTTCCCATATGCAAACAGTGTTATCAGTTGATGCTGAAGCTATTTTATGTCCAGTTCTTGACCAACTAATACTACACACTGGGTGCACATGAGCAGAGATAATTTTAGCAATACCACGAGTGAGAAAATCCCATATAACAATACGACCATCATTACATCCAACAGCTAATAAAGTACCACGTTTATTAAATGAACATGTTACAGCTATCGATAAACAATCCAATGTACCATCAAATTCCTAACAAAATTTAAAGTGAAATCTACTTTTATGATTAATTAATAAAAAAAGTACCTCTGGATAATTCTGGCCAAACGACTCTAAAACAAATTTGTTATTAATAATAATCAGTTTAATTCAAAATTTATTGTTACCTAACAATTCCAAATTCATAATTGTAAACAAAACCTCTGTGTTGATCTTCTTCTTTTTTTTTCTGTTCGAAGTTAAGATTTTCTTGATCAAAATTCTAATCGGCGGGCACATTCTATTATTAATTTCAAAAGTATCAAAGCAGCAATGAGAATAAGTTGCACCGTATTACTTTCTTACTTGAAATGTTAAAGGTTTCCATTTAAAAATAAACTACCCTTGTATATAATTCTAACGGCGTTTCTGCACAGTGTTTTTGAACTTTACTAATTGTTATATTTTTGTTGTAAATAAATAACTTTGTATTAATTGAATCTAAAAAGTCTGTAATCATCACCATAAGAAAATCAATGATTTAAATTTTATATCGTTATATGTAAATATAATTATTTTAATAATTGTTTTATTATTAGTCATACTATTTTTAATATTATTATTATCAAAACTTTATTTTCTTTTTCAGTACGTACATTGCAGATTTACAATTGACGTTGCAATGCTGTATAGTATTGAGAGTGAGTTGAAAATACTACAAGTATAATATAAGTAGAGCTCGAAAAAAGTATAAAATTTTTATTTTAAGTTAAAAATAATATAAGTAGAGAGCAACAAGAAATAGGTACATATGTCAAGAAAGAACAAATCCAGTTTGAATAAGCCAGTCCGACAATGAACCAATCTTCAAACTAGTTACGAAGTAAGTAAACGAAATTAATATCTATGTAATACTAAAATTTAAAAAATGTAACCATATTCATAGAACGGAGAAATGACTTGTAAAACAAATTAAATAATTAAAAGCCCAAAATAGTCCAAATAAGTAACTTTACTTAAATCGATCTCATAAATTTTTTTATAATTGTTCAAAATATGAATAAGATTACAAGGAAAAAATCTATATAAATAATTGTGAGTGGACAAAATATTTAATAGGAATTTTGATAAAAAGCCCAATCCCGTAGCGAAGATGAAGTTCGTTTGAACTACCATAATCAACCTAACCTCAATAAATTGATAAATCATGCTGTTAAGATTTTTGTTTTTATACTATAAAACATGAGTGCAAATGAAAAGTTAGATTCTTTTGAGATGTTTCTTCTCAGAGAAAATAGATATATGGAAAGCCTGTATGGCCTTGTTGGTTGGAAACAAGCGTCATTTATTGAAAATAAATCCATAATGAAACAAAAGTTGAAAGAAAAAGATAAAACTCCTAAAGTAAGAACAAAATTACCAAGCAAAAAGTTAATACAGAAACATCAAAATAGACAACAATCTGATAACGAAGAAAATGGTGACGGTGATAATAATAATGACAAAGTGGGAAACAAGTTTAAAATTAAACAATCTGAAATTTATGACATTAAGCCTAAGGCTGAAAAACAAAGCAGAATGTTATTCAATCAGTTTGAATACCCTAATGCGAGAAAACCTCTACAGAAGAAGAAAAATCCCAAAGTGTTATTAAACGATTTGAAAGAGAAGCAAGAAAAATTCAAAGAAGACCCCGATGCCCGTAAAGTGGAGGCTTGGAAGAATGCCTTTGAGAGAACGAAAGGTGTAAAAGTGAAAGATAATGTAGCGTTGCTTAAAAGAACTCTGAAATCGAAAGACCGTAAGAAAAAAAGAAGTAATGAGAAAATCAAAACTAGACTAGAAAAAGTAAAACAAGATACAGCGGAACGACAAGAAAAGAGGACAGATAATATAAATAAAAGAAAGACCGAGAAATTACAAAAGAAAATACAAAGGAGAGAGAAGAAATTTTGAGTTAAGCATCTTAATTAGTATACAATTATATATATATTAATAAACCACTCTTGTCATTTCTGTAAAATAGTCACTTTTTTTTACTTTCGAAAATTTAGGAGGAACTCCCGACCCGCCAAATTAAAAAAGGACTAAAAGTGTATCACTATAACTCCGAAAGATGGACATCTTTATTACTATAAATTAATAAAATATCCCTCCCGATTTTTCTGTGTACCCCATTCTTTTAGCAATATGTATATTAATAATTTTTGAAAGTATATTTGAGATTTCCATAGGTCGTCAAGAAAGATTAGTCTTTGTGTTTCAGAAATTTGATATTCTTTGCAGCATAATTTTATCGTTCAGATACAAATTCCTCCAAAGCTTAGGTTCCAGATCCTTCAAACGTTCTTTAACTTCTTCACGAACTTTTGAAGTTCGCGAAGAACGTCAGCGAATTTTAAATTATTTAGACATTCTCCATCATTTGTAGTTTTCCAGGCCTAAATTGAATGATAACGGAAAAGACCTCAAATGAAAACTTCGGTTTTTTTATTTTATCTTCGTTGGTTCATTTTTCTTATTTCATACGCTGTAAACTCTACAGATGAATTCTCTCAAGAGTGTTAAAATTTCTTTTATTAAAAAACCTTCTAGTAAAAAAAAATTATTGTTTATCTAAATAAAACACCATTTGAAATTATCAATATATTACCAACCAATCTAATTTGTTAGAACTAACATCGATCTTTCGATCACTTCTTTGCGTTTTCGTTTAGCCATACGATCTCGCTTCTTTGAAATTGCTTCCCTGAAAAACTGCACGCCTTCACTATTTTCCAATTCACGTTTCAGGAACTGCATTCCGTAATAATTGTAACCAATTGTATCCTAAAGAATTTTAAGATATAATTTCAATTATATTGAAGCTGTAATATGTATTAGAAAATATATGTTACTATTAATATTATTATCATATTTTCAACATTTTTACAGCTTCAAAACTATTTACGATCGTTTTTTGTAATTAGCATCGTCGTTATACGTAATTATTTTAGTTTTTGATAAATTCAGCACGGGCTATTAGCGAGCCTGAAATTATTTTGGGGTGGTTCCCAATCTTTTTGAGAGGGGTTCACAAGTAAATTTTAGCTTTATATTGCTTAAAAAGTATAAAGATATATGACAGAAAGACAATAACTATAAATTTTATATGATTTTGGAGTGTTATTACCCTAAAGCGCTCTCATTGGTTCAGCCACTGGCACGAACCATTCGATGATAGTTTCCAATTGTGAAGGCATTTAAAACTAACGTTTTGAACAACAGCTTAGTAATTTGTGTTATATAGTCTATCTTTAGTTATACAATATGCTTTAGATTAAGTTCAAATTCGGTGTTAATTTGAAAAAAAATTTGATGCTAATATGCTGTATTATTGCAAAAAGTTGAGAAGAGTGTCCCTACGTTTATACCTTTGGCCGTTGATTTGAAAATAAGCAAAACAATAAATAGACTCCTATAAAACAAGTAAGGAAACTGCGACCATACATCTAATTTTAGTAACAAAACACACGAGTCAGCAAATGACTCGTGTGTTTTGCAAGCAGTTGAAATTTGTTGAGTTGGTTAGAAAATATATAAAAAATACTCTCCACACTTGAGATAACACTATAAACCTAAATCACTATCCATAAAATGGAAACTTTTTAATTTTAAGGCTTTAATGTCAAAGATATGTAAATAATACTCGTACATTAAAGAATTAAGAATATTGTCATTAAAATAAAGGAATTCTTACCCTATAGACTTCTGATTTAACGGTCAATATTTTTCTAAGTTTCTTCATTGTTGGAACTAAAGCTTGATTAGCAACAATAGCAGAGTGGTGTATGTTGATCAAGAAAATTGTTAATTTAACTATAAGTTCGATTTGTATTCCACGTTTCGCTATGTCCGGTAAATATTTTAGAAATTCACATACGAGAGTAAAAGGTAGAAGTACTAATGATTCTTCTAAATCACTAAAAATAAAAAAGTTGAAACATAATATTGAATATTTGGGACATAGATATGGAATATCACAGAATAAAAAAAATCAAACCTCGGTCGTATACGTCGTATGGTTTCCATAATAAAATCATCGATAGTTTTCACATTGAATGCTTTCATGAGTATTGGTAGTTCTACATCGGGTGTATTATCTTTTGTATCCGCCATAAGACGTTGTTGATGTTCTTTTAAGTGTTCTTTAAATTCACGACAAACTTCCAAACATTCAATAATACTCTCCGCCTAAAAAGCAAATAAGATCTTATAACTAGTGTTTCTATTCCGCAAAAAGGGATTCCACATTCCCCCGAAATTTGAGCTATTTTTTGATTCCGCATAATATTAAGTAAGTATCGTAAAATCCCGCGGGATTTGCCAAATTATGTTAAACACAGTAAGACTAATCTCATCCACATTGAAATATTTATTCGTTCTGGTACCTTCAATTTCTCTCCATTTTCACCAATAATTTGTACATTGCGATATTCTAACCTTTTTTTAAGTTAAAACACCAACCACGACTTACCCAAACATTTACAAATGTACCCTTTATATTAGAATCAGCTTTTTTAATTTTGTTTTTTCGGATTTCCACGGTAATTATTAAGGAGGAGGTAAAAACTTAAGAAAAGCCAAATTTTCCTGACACATTAATGATAATAAACAACCAAAAATGACTTTAATTAGAAAGAAACTTACCCCTCTTTCGCTTCCAATAGTTCTCTTGGATGGTAATTTAATACCCGGTTGACCCGGAACTGTGGAAGGTTCAGTTTTTGCTATTTCCTCTCGTTCCTCCCTTTCCCTCTCTGTCTCTTCTTCGTCCTCTAATACTAGAGGCTCTTCACTACGTTCATATAAACGTATTACGTTATCCGCACCGCATGAAACAATATGAACACCGCTCGTACTTACAGCAAGATTCCATGCCTCACCAACATGACCCTAAAAAAATCCGCTAATTTATTTCTTTCAATAGTATTTAAACGAAAATATTACGATTTAATAAAGCGCAAACCTGTAAAGTAACAATTTTAACAAATTTATCGGCATCCCATTGCTTAATCTTTCCATCTTTTCCACATGTAAAGAAGTAATGCGTTTTCGGAACGAATTGTAAGCCAGTAACGGTATCATCATGCGCGAAAATATTCTTATGACAATCGCCGAAATCCATGCCCCAAATTTTTACATTACGATCAGCCGAACCAGTGACCAACAGAGTAGAATCAGACGAGATATCCATGCAGAGGACTGGCAATTTATGGCCGTAGAGTGATAAATAAAACTGCCAAAAAGAAAATTTTACTCTTTAAGAAATTTAATCCTAAAGTGAGTGATATTGATGCTAAATTTTGCTTATTCTTTCTTCACGATAGGCAAAAACACAAGAGAGCCAATCTTTTAGCTTAGGTTATCATCAATGATTCATTCTTCTTAGAAGTATATTTAAAAAATTACGATATTTGTTTCTAAATGACCACAATAGCAAAAATATGCATACACGGCGGAGCAAAAATGGTCGCCAAATGCAAACCAATGTAGATCTTTTGTTCTTTAAATTAGTTTTAAACTTCTAAAATATAAAAGATAAACTTCTACAATAAAAAAGAAACAAAACAAAAAATTAAACTTATTTTTTGATAGTCAACCTCTGGATCACTTCGTATGGATTGACCCACCTGTGAAAGTATTAAAGTCTGATTGAAATTGATGTGAAACTGAATACGGGTCAGAATGTGGTTTAAAAGAGAGATGGAGCAATATCAGAGATAGGAAGCAAAGAGAAATTATTCCGTTGTTTGAGGTAAGAAACAGAAAAGTGGCAAAGGGGAGTAAGAATAATGAAAAGTCCCGTTCGCAAAAATAATGAATTAGAGATTGGTGAAGTAAATATTTTGCGTGGAAAGATTACAGAAAGACGCAATATTGGCAGATGGACTCACGACTGACTCAAAACCCTGCACGAATTGTATGCTGTAAGCTACATAAATCTATACAGTATGCGTATCAAAACTGAAAATAAGCCATATTGATCGCCTACCTCCCTAGAGAGACAAAGCTAGAAGACAAAGAATAAGAAAAATATGTCAAGCATGCAAACTGAATTCTAGAAATATAAGGAAACAATATAGTTAGCATAGATTATTTGACGTAATTTATTTACTCTTTTAACAATTCACAGAACTGTTGAATAGTGTATCATTTAAAAAAGTAATCCACATAGTAATAGTATAAATGAATATCCATACCTTAAAACTATCTTTGAAAAATATTTTTACATTACAGTCCAATAGAGCAACTGCAACAAATTTCTGATTCGACGATAAACGAACACATAAAACTGTATCTTCCACTTCTAGCGTCCTAGTATGTAACAGCGATAATACTTTAGTAACTCCACCTGGCCGTGCATCTGTCACTAATTCAAATTGCCAAAACTTTACTGTTTTATCGCCACCGGATGCGCAACCATTCTGAAAGACAGGTAACAAAGCAGAATGTATAATTTGAAATGTTAGGAAAACTCAACTAAAATTTATTACTAATATCAAAATAATTTCCTACCATGTTTGGTTCTAAACACAAAGACCACACTTCAGAGGTATGAGCTGGTATTTCTTCTACAACCTCGCCAACAGCAATATCAATAATAGCAATTTTTCCATTCTTATATCCTATTATAATATAACGATCTCCAGGAGCAAATATAGCACTCACGACAGATCTAAAATCAGAAAAGGCATTTAAAATATAATTATGATAATATTTATTTTTGAGTACAAGTAATAAATAAAATCTCCGGAGTTTTTCGACAAGACTAATTTATTTATCAATCAAATAGTTTCTGTATATCAAAAATTTTGTTCAATATCAGTCGACATGCGCTCCTTGAGTTTACGATTCCTCTTAAAGATTTAATTGATTTTATTTGAGGGAGAAAATTCTTTATAGTGTTGAACCTTTTGAAAAATTGATAAACGTTCATCATTTCTCCAAAATTGTTTATAAGACTTTTTTGTCTTTTTTGGACTCTTACCAGTACATATTATAATATATATTTGAAGTTTTCGCCCATAAAGAATTTGGAAGAAATGTTCCTGATCTGCTGATCAATTTTTCAATAGGGTCAACACTATAAAGAATTTTCTTTGCTTAAAATACTATCACTGAAGAAGATTCTAAAACCAAAAATTTTATAATATTCATTCAGATCCTATCAATTGTTATAATTCTGTATTATATAAAAATTTAAATTCCTTAAGAATATTAATGCCAATGTCAACTTACTCAGTTTGCACAGTTCTCAGTCCGAATAAGGATTGTCGATTCCACATTTTAATAGAATCTGCTGAACCAGATACAATCGCCATATTATCGCTACTAAAACATAAAGCACGTACTTCGCCGCGATGGCCCTGTACCATAATACTTCGCAGCAGTTGAGAAGGCTTTTATGAAATAAATATAAAACATATATTATTAATATATATTTATAAAAACATATATTGTTATTAGTACTTACATCTACTTTTAGTTCTAAATTAGAAAAGTAAAGGAGTCTGTCATATCTTTGATACACTGGAAGTTAAAGTGCTGGCTCAAACAAATATTCACTCATTTACTTTAATTCATAACAACTTTAACTATTTTTGTAGGTATCATATTCAATTAGTCAACCACATTCAACAGTCAAGGAATGGTCAACCGGCGCAACAGACGATAAACATATGCAAACTCAGGTATTGGTGTATAGCAAAAGCTTGTTTCAGATACAAGTTTGCAGTTGATAGTCTATGGATAATGATTCAAGATGCAGTACGCGAGAAGTTATTGCTGTGCAATATATGACAACTTCTGACATCTGAAGCCGTTTTTACATTTCTTAAAAGAAATCCGCACAAGAAAATCTTGAGTAAAACCAGCACTAAATTACTGATGTGCCTTATTGATTGTAGAAGGTACTTTTGCGAACTTATCGTGCAATTTCATAAATCGCCAAAGTAAAATAAAGATTACATGTATGTAAACAATATATAAGCAATAGTCAGTAATGGATTTAACAAGGAAGCAGAAAATGGAAGCAAGAGGCGGCCTCAGATCTGCCTCAACCTTCCAGAAATATAAAATAAAGATATAAATTAATTAACCATATGAAAATTTACTATATCTGTAATCTGTTTGAAACCATTCCAAAATTAAACTTAACTGTCCTTACATTGCAAATTAGATTCGCCACTCACGTGTTTTGGCTACCTTCCAGTAATACAATATAACAATATAATCATACAATATAATCATAACCATCACATATCAGTTTACAGATCACATAAAATAAAAACTATTTCCTCCCAAAACTTTTCCCATGTCTCTATGTGTATTAAAGTTGGATCATTTAGGTAGGCTACCATCTTATGGCCAATCAAAATACCTAATAATATACAGATCTTTTGTTTATTTTGATGAGAATTTATTTTTATTGATTTATTTTCATGCTTAGAATCAGATCAGCACATAAAATTGGTCTTATAAGGATCTTGTACAGTAACATAAGATTTCCCAGTTCTTCAACTTTCTTACAACCAAGTTATTTGAAATAAAGCAATTGTTTTAGGATGTTTAAATATCAAGACTTTAAGTAGATTTGAAAATTTGATGATAGTATACAAATTGTTTCTCTAAAATCTCATCCATGGTATATGAAGCTAATTCTATTAAATGCTTTATCCGTTTTCACCTCAACTTGCAAAATATATACATCAAATATTCATAACTAAAAATTCATTCCAAATTGATACACTCACCAATGTTTTCTTTTGAGTATTCAATGTATATAACTCCAACGAATTATTTCGCAACAAAACGCTAATCCTCAATTCACCATTTTGACCCAGAACAAGATGTACAGCTTTCGGTTTCTCTTCAAGCCTAATCGGTTGCATTCGAAATATTTCATCGATAAGCGCGAAACTAGTCAATTCCTGTTCAACTTCTTCGACTTTCACATCAGTTTCTATAGAATCACCACCGATTATTTGATTTTCCTCTTCCGATGAATCATTAGATGGCGCTGCTTTATCTCCTGTCGCGTTATTATTATCTGTTGCTTTCGATTTTCCTACAACGACTAGTAAATCTTCTTGTTGCTTATTCTTTCTATATTGATAAATAATTTTAAACATTACTAAATAAGATATTCATATTAACCGCTGACAGATTATAACCAGCAAAGGTTTTGCGAAATTTTCAACAAGCGGTACGTTGTGCAATTTAACAAATTTTCTATTATTAAACAAATTAAAATTTGATTTTTAAAGCCGGCAATCCCGGTATTAGTTCTTTAGGTAACGGTTAATTCTTATATTCTTTTATTAGCAGATAATTAGCAATAAAAAATTACAGAATTTCAAATTTTAATACCATGATAGTAAATCTGAGAAAATTGGAAACACGCCACCTCAATCCCAAAAACCTACCAAGCAAATTATTTGTCAGAAATTGCTTATTAGAATTACTACAACCAGAATCCGCTACCATTACTCATAATGAAAGGATCCTGACGAAATTTAAAACACACATACGACATAGCTTTAGCCCAAAATCTGTAACGGACCTTGAACATATGACCAAACTATTACATTATAAACGATTTCAGACAAGAAATTAGTTACAACTTGAATAAAAAAATTTAAATAGATTTAAAAAAATTAAGACGGAACTAAAATAAACGAAAAAAATTATACATACTCTACAAGTTCCTTTTCTTTCCTTTTCCTTTTAGATTTGCGTTTCATTGCGTCAGTATCCGATTGAATATAAAATACTTCAATTTGTCTATCAGTGCCATGACATGCAACAACCTGACCAGTAGAATCAGCAGACATTGATATAACTTTCCCATTCCCAGCGCGTAAAACTGTACCAACCTTTTGACATTGAACTGAATGCTAAATATAGAAAAATTTATATAAATAGGAATTCTAAGGAATGAGGCAATAAGGGACTAAAGAATAAATATACTTTTAAAAAATAATATCTACCTTAGATCCCTCGTTATCATCTAACGCAGTAATTTCTAAAGATGTAGCTAAATCTTTAATAAAATCTTTATTGTCAATCTCAGGTTCAGCGATGACTATTTTCCAAACTCTAAGTTCAGCGTCACAACTTCCAGTAATCAAATACTTATCTTCTTTTGCAAGGCAAAGTGATACAACCTTGAAATATTTGATAATAAAGTTTATTGAGAAAAGTTAAAATCATTTTAGGTTCAAATTTAAAACTAATAAATGGTACATGGTACATATTGAATTTTATTAGCCGGGCACCTTTATATCTAAAAGCTTCTAATTGAAGTACAGTTATTGTTTGTCTAATTAACAACAGGCTTATAGTAAAGTTCAGAAAATATGAAATGATTTACGTTGAAAACTTCTCGACACCATAAAATAAGAAACATTTATCAAAATTATTTACTAATTGTAATGATTTATTTATCTACAACTGTAAAGAAATTGCCTTATTCGCTCTTATAGATGGCAAGCACAGCTTCGACCATAATACCCAACTTTCCGTAAGAAGTACAAAAAAAATTTTAGAATAAAAAGCAAACTTTAAAATCCTAATTATGCTTTGAAAATAACAAAAATACATAGAAATAGTATTTGTTTTAATAGTAAATAGTAGCAGTTTTAGAACAAAGTCTTACATCAATCTCAAAAGGGACAGAAAATTGTATTCTTTGAAGCATTTTATCATTGAAGAAGTGAAAAAGCATACAAAATTTTTAGTTCAATAAGCACTGCCATAAGACTTTATTTTGAATATTCATCACACGGGGGAGTACCATCATATCCCACTATATCAGTTTTGGAGCCCGTTGTTCTTGCGTTACACCAAGACCTACCAAGAACACTCTCACAGGAGAATAATAAGCGGCTACAAGCTATTAACATAAAATTAGACGTATTAAAAGAAAATAAGGTCCACTTATTAACCTTGGCTAAGCCACATAAGATTTTAGCCGAAAAAAGCGTGAAGCCAGAATCCATGTTAAAAAGTAAGTTGTTAGACCAATCAGCCCAACACTTTAGAAGAAGTGAATAAACACTCATAGTATGGTCTATTTCAAGATGTAATCGACACAATTGCTTACAGTATGCCAAGAAGAAATGCTGAATACTTAATGCTGCGCGAAGTTAACTATGTGTATTGCATATCTTATTCTTGTATCTTATTCAATATCTTATTCAATATCTATCTTATTCAATATAGCATATCTTATTCAATATCTATCTATCTATCATGTCAACTTCACAGAGTGAAACGTATAAGACAATTTATACTATGTATAAGTATATTCACAAACTAAACAAAGGTATTTATCAAATAGATTCAAATTTTATACAAAATATTCAGTAAGTAAAATTATCACCAACGCTATGAATAAATTGTAAAATAATATAATCATAAAAATTCTACCTCAGTATGATGGCCTGTTAATGTTTTAAAACAATGCTGAGTGTCAATATCCCAAAATTTCACAAGAGTATCTTTTGAACATGATATCAGCACATTTTGATTCTGCATAAATATCAATTTATTTACTATATTTGTATGGCCTGACAATCTACATATACCAGCTTCTGCAACTACATCCCATACAATTATATCCGTATCCTGCAAAAATCTAATAATATACATGAATATAACATACTAATTAGATTTACCTGTGAACCTGAAGCTAGTCTATGTCCATACTTATCAAATGCTAAGCAAATTACTGTTGATCTATGGCCTGAAAGTATAGTAACTAATTCCCATGATTTTAAATTAAAAATCTGTATTGTTCCGTCAGCATAACCTGCCGCCAAATGCTTTTTATCAGGACTAGCAGCTAAACAAGTTACAGCAGCATTTTCTCCTGGAAGTGTTTGCTTTTTCTCTGATAATCGTAAATCCCATATAATAATGTTTTCACATGCTCCGACTGCTACATATCTGCCTTCTTGTTTTTCAAGTGGAACAAATACGATATTCGAATTTCTACTTGCAATTATATTAAAATTCCCCGCAGGAATATAACGTAAATACTGCTTAGTTAAAACCATTTCATAATTTTACTTACAACATGGGTAGGAAATTTTGAAGAGGTTAAAAAGTAAAATAAAAACATTAGTATCCAAAATGATCCAAACATTCGCAGGTAGCTACCAACAAAATCAAATTAAGTAATAAGTACGTCGGGACAATTAGCAACTAAACTTCTATTCTGTAAACCTATATCGTTGAAGTGTTGATTGCAATAAAAAGTAGAATATATATTCTAATCCACTTATCTATATATTTTTGATCCTGATATACTATGGTCAAAAACTATTAATTATTAATTGTGATCAAGAAAACATATGTGGGTGTACATTTAGCAATTCTATTTTCAAGATATCCGGAACTTCCTCCATAAACTCTAGTATACCGTTTTAAAGAGAATTTAAGCGAAAATCTACGTGTTGTTCCTTGTTGTTAATTTTTTCGTATTTTTTTTATAAACAGCATAAATTTTGTAAGAACTCATCAATGAAAATTGAAAATAAAATATATGAAAGATTTACTCACGAGCTCAGTTATTGTGTTCAGATCTACATATTACGAGTTCAGATCTACTCAGTTATTGTAACCAAAAACTAAAACAGTAACATAGATAATACATTTTAGAATATATGTTAAAAAACCTATTATTTCTCTGTATATGCCGAGGAAACATATTAAATTTGAATGATCTTCTACATACTGACTTCATATAATTTCCGAACGCAGCTTTGCGTTTTTTGATCAAAATTATATTCTATGATCAAAATCAACAAGATCGTTATGTTAGCAAGAAACACGTGTTAAATATATATATATTTTTATTTTCAAACGTAATTTATACATGGGAAAATTTGGTAATAAAATATTCTGTAAAAATTAAGTAATATAAAAACCAATCCTCTAATAATTATTATATATCTCATTCTAAATTAATTACTTATGCTTTTAGAACAAATTGGAGATAACCTATAATTCTATTAAGTTGAAATTATGAATTTTATAAATATTGAATTATCAGCTTATGTTGATATTACATTATTATATGTATCTTACTTAATGCTTAGAAAACTTATTTTGTATTGGATGTATCGTTTTATGTTACAGAAGGCTCAAATAGAGGTGGCGGTGGCGGTCGTTTTAGCGGCGGCGGTGGTGATCGAGGCGGGGGGCGAGGCTTTAGAGGAGGAGGTAACTACACTATGTTTGCGCATTTTAAATTTAGAATAACATTTTGATCTGGTGGGTGAATCTATTATTTCTGTCTCCTTTTGTAGGTTTCAAAAGGATGACAAAATATATTCTTATGTTCCATAATTTATAGTTTCTACTTAGAACATCTGAATTTATTTCTTTACAATATTTATTTCTCTGCCAATTTGGTGCGAACTAATATCGTGAAATCTACCAAGTATAATAGATAATTTTTAGATTTTATATACATAAATTTGTTTCCTTTTTAACGAGAGAAACAATGTGGAATTGGGGTACCTATTTTTTCTTAAAATATGTAAGCATGTAGTATCGACCAAAACTTTCTGG
Source organism: Adranes taylori (assembly GCA_009867245.2). Taxonomy (NCBI): domain Eukaryota; kingdom Metazoa; phylum Arthropoda; class Insecta; order Coleoptera; family Staphylinidae; genus Adranes; species Adranes taylori. The sequence goes on along the minus strand of WYDF02275410.1, from coordinate 135 downwards.
ATTTTATCTAACGAAAAATAATCATTTCCCATTTGACGAAAAATAACAGCATTAGTTTATACTCATGTACATTTTATTTCCAGGACGTGGCGGTGGTGGGGGAGGAGGTTTTGGTGGCCAACGTCGTCATACATT
>WYDF02275399.1:0-17649 GCA_009867245.2 Adranes taylori | reverse complement strand
GAAAGTGATAGGGAATGAGAAGTGGTGAAGAGATAAATAAAAGCCTTGCCTTCTGCCAATGAGCTTTAATGTTAAGACTTGTATAATTTTTGTATTGTGTATAGTCTATTGTTTGTGTAAAAACTATTGTTTTATTTTGTATGCCAATAAAGGTTTTATCTATCTATCTATCTATTTATCTATCTGTCTACTATTCTTTATATAGCCCATAGAAATTAGAATTTAAATTTAATCAAAAAACAGTATCTAAAGTTAATGAAAATATTCAAACTAAAATATACATCACTACAATATTCTTCTATTGATGTTGAAAAAAGATATTTTCACATACGATTTTATGGTCAGATCTCCTATAGGATTAAACAAATTCTTTCCAGGATCAATAATAAGATTGTTCCATCCAATCATAATTCTCTTTTCCAATCATAATAAGGATCTTCTTGATCTCTTGATAAAGTTGGGTGTTTATGCACTTTCTATTAAACGTATATAGGTCAGACTGGAAGACCTGTTACATCTGGCATAAAAGATCATTTATATAGTATTGCCACTTGTAAATCTAATTCCAACTTCACATTAACCAATTTAATTCAATTGAGCATATGTTTGATCCTGAAATACATTGTAAAATTTTACATTTGACGGATAAAGGCATAAAGCTTAATCTTGAAGAAAATTTAGAAATCATTCTTTCTAAAACTTTTTCAGATAATTTGAATGATCAAGAAAATTTTCCAGCAGCTGATTTTTTCAAACAATTACCCTTAACAGCATCGTCCATAGCTTATAGACCGTTTCCGTTCCATTATATGTCGTGTTCCGTAGTTTATCATTTCTAATCATATTTCAATGCGTGAAATGAGTTTGCCTATTGTTGGATATAATTTTAATATATGAGTCTGATTTGGACAATTAAAATTTTGATGATGAAATCGTTTAGAATTGGACTAGTAATTGATAATAAATAAAATTCAATAGTCTTACAAATACTTCCTATAATTGATTAACGAATTCGTTTTTGGTTAACAAAAAAAAAACATTGTTGACATGTTCCAAAGCAACAATCGCGCCTTCATCAGAACTACAAATATATGGCTTAAAAAATAAGAAATAATTAAGCATTACTGTAAAGATACTTGAAAAAGTTTCCATAGTTTCCATTTCTGAGTCAATATACGGCCAAGCACATTTGACATCCTTAAAAAATTAATTTTACACAATGAACTGTTGTATTTGGAAATTTTTTGATGAACATTTTTTCTTTAATGAATAATCTTAAATGTACATTTTATCTTCGACGATTTCATCATTTGCAACATGATGAAAATTAAAAATTAAGCCCAGCCTTGATACGCCGGCACCAGAAGAAGAGACAATATTAAGAACGTTAGATTAATTGATAAGCAATTTGAGTAGGATTATACTACTCAAGACAAATTTATATTAAAACTTTCGAAATGTAAACTTCACCCGGTATATCTGTTACAAAAATATTTAAAAGTTAAATTCAATACGTTTAGTTGAACGTCAAATAAACATACTTAAAATTAAACTTAAGTAATTTACTCTTTAATTTACAGAAACCTTGCCAAGAGAAATCTCACTTTGAATTTCCCCCCAATCTTGTAAGTTACGAATATGATTGTTTCAGTTGATAAGGACCGTACTAATTGTAATTTAATGTGTGACATGTTAAGGCAAAACTTTAATTTTAAACATATATTTTAATCATTTTTTAAAAAGAGTCTACTGAAATAATTCAACGTGTTGCTGAAATCATAATTTGTCTGAACATTAATCAAATTGTCTTTATTATTTTTTCTTTCCAAAAATATGTAAAACTGTGCCAAATGTTTAGATACATAGTATTTGTTACAGGTTTGGACTATATTTCTATTAGAGTTTAAATCAAGTTTGGCCCAGACTCGTTGAAAGAAATTAATTCCGAAGAACTATAGTATTCCCAAAGTCAAATTTTTGCCTAAAATTCACCAGTTGCCTACAAATGTAGCCCTAGGCGACCTAAATTTGGATAATCTATCAGTTAGACCTATAGTGTCCTTTTGTTCTGCATTAATGTATAACTGTACTAAATGGGTAAATAATAAATTACAAACATGCATAAAGCGAATAATAAATATATTCTTCTAAATTCTGAACAGCTGGTAAATGATCTTGAAGCTTTCGTTTTTCTTGATAAGTTATAGAATTTTTCGTTTTCTAGCTTATTCCCATGCATTCCTAGGGCAGAATTAAATGATTTCGTTAGAGATATGCTTATAGAATCAGATCTTCCAGCTACAGAAGTTGAGTTTTTGTCAAAACTACTTGAACTATGGCTTAAACAGGATCATTTCATTTTTGATAATATCATAAGGAATGAGAAGAGTGGTCTACCAAAGGGGTCACCCATTCTCTCACAAATTTTCATGTCCCAGCTAGAAGATAAAATATGTGAGTCAAACAATCATCTCGTTAATAATATAAGGTTCTATAGAAGATACGTGGATGATATTTTGATCATCTACGAGGGATTAGATGAAGATATACCTGTGTTAAATAATGTCCTCAACTCTTTCCATTAGGATATTAAATTTACATATGAACTTTCTTCTAATAATTCAATTTCTTTTCTAGAGTTTCTAATAGATTGTAACAAACCATAAATTGAATTCTCCCTATTTCTCACAAACTGTTAGGATTTAGATCGTTGATACATAGAACGTTTATTATACCGCAAAATATTTCCCATTTTATCTTAGAACTTAATAGCATCAGGTTCATCGTTCATAGCAAAGTATAATGGTTTTGAGGAAGGGGTGATTCTTAAAGTTCAAGAACTAAGTCATTTCAGCAAATTAAATATTTTTCACTTTCATATTTAAATAAGTAGTGTGCTAGGTTACAATATTTTTTCAACCAACACAATATCAGGTTAGCGTTCAAAACACAAAATAGACTCCTCAGTATTATGAATAATAAAGATAAATCAGGTCCTTTAATGAACAGCATGATATATAAATTCTCGTATGATAGTTGTAGCAAAATAGATATTAGTTTAATTATTTTAACACGTCACACAGTAAATTAAAATTAGTACGGTCCTTATCAACTGAAACAATTATATTCATAACTTACAAAATTGGCGGGAAATTCAAATTAAACAGTAAATTTCTTAAATTTAATTTTATGTTTATTTGACGTATAATATCTTTTGATGCTTTAGTAATCTTTTAATGTTTATTGATTTTGCCATGTAATTTATTGTAGCTTAAAAATGGCGTGTAGGGCCGAAAATGCATTTGCTTAAATTAAATAAATCGATATAGACGAAGAGAAAATTTTTTATTTTCAATTATGGTCTACGATTCTCAAAATATTCTTAAAAAAACATTTTTAATTGTTTTGTGTTGTGTATTTATTCAAATTTATCTTATCAAAATATTATTTTATAGTTTCTGTGGTTTGGTAATTTTGTTCATTTCATTGTGCTTGTAATTTTTTTTACATTATTTTATTTTAATATATTGTTATAAATTTTAAATGAAAAATTTGAATAAGATAATGTGAAAAACTTATAAGCACAATAAATTGAACGAAATTACCAATTAAGAACACAGAGACTATATAAAATAATATTTTAAGAATATTTAATTGTACAAAGGAAAACAATTAAGGAGGAATTATTGTTGATTTAAAATAAAAAAATAAATAAATGTCAAATGAATATTATATTATAATTTTGTCATTTTAATATTTAAAATTTTATTTTTAAAAGTATTTTATTAAGGTTTTTACATTTCTAAAACAAATATATTTATATATTGACGAATAACATATAATCATGATCGAAACGTAAATAAATGTTGAATACATAGTTAAATATATTATTTCAAAAAAAATTAAGATTTATACCAAAGAAATAATCGTAAAAAAATTAAATGGTCAAAAATTGATTTAGGTAGAGAATTGACAACGTGCACGTAAGTTTAAGGTTATAAATTTTGAGCTAGCTTAACTGTTTTGTTTTTATTGAACTTCAAAATCAGTAAAAACCTACAAATAATTTACGATTATGGGTATAGATTAAAAGCGCATCATATTGGTTCTGTTTTATCAGACGGAAGCATGTTAATGCCCTTTTCTGTAACTTTTTTATTTCACTTTCGTTTCCACACGATTCTACAACTTTGTTGAAACAATTGGTGTAGTTTATGAGTGTTCACCTTTTTTCGCAAAAAAACAAACAGCTTTAATGATTTCTTTGAACTAGGAAGAGTGTTATATTTGATACGAAGGCTTGTTCAGCTTCTTGATAAGAATTATCTTAATTTTTTTCTTTAAGATTGTTCTGTATTTTATTACTGTACTAAATTAACATAATTGCTATTAGATGACATAAGAAGCTTAATTAATAAGAATCATAATATAAATTCTCTTTATTGCATAACATAAGGTACCCTTATTAGAAAACTCCCAGACTCCCATTAAATTTCACGCACTACGGGGAACTGTAAGACTTGCCTCAGATGAAAGCACCCATAACTAAGTTGTACGTTTTCATAATCCTGATTAAGGTTGTTTTTAATTTAAAACAATCACAATTTTGATTTAAATTGAAATTAAAATGTTTATATATATATTCTGATTTGAATTCTGATTATTCTTCCGAAAAATAGTCCGTAAGCTTTCTCTGTAACTGGCTTTTTTGATCTTGAGTCTCCCATTGCTCTGAAACGTCGTAGCAACAACGTATGTGTGCAATCAGCATCTGGTTGTTTTTCATATCAAGTGCTGAATTGTGATAGATAGTATCTAGGCATTCTAGGTTCATATTGATCTGTGTTGGAAGACCGATTGTCACCTTCTGAGCCATCGAAATCATTTTCTGCATCTTTAGGTGCAATAACATAATCCATAATTTCTTTATCTGAATGAATCTGGTAAGCCATGTCGGCTCTGTCTGACTTGAGCCATTGATGCACTACTTCTTTGGGTAAATCCCAAAATGTCAACATTGCACATATTTCTTCCTCTATCGCAGTACAATTTTCAATAATAGCTAATTCTAGAACCATTTGAATGAATGTTTCAGCTGCTAAAGTTGAGGATTGAGGTGAGCCGTAAGGATTAATAGCAGATGGTTCCAAATTGTTGCAAGACTTCTTGAGCGAATCATCCCGGATTTCAGACCAGGCATCGGCTGCATTTTCTGCTGCGGTTTTCATATCGTAAGTTTTCCCTTAATCAATCATTGACATTTTTTCGTCTTGTTCTTTAAGAAGATTTGAAATGAAATTCTTGCACCGATGTTTTAAATTCTCAATTACGGATTCATCCATAGAGTGAAGAAACGCAATGGTGTTCGGAGGCAAAAAGAAAACGTTTATGTTTCCGTCGTCAATTCTAAATAATCCGATAGATACGAAACACTCATGAAACCAGGCTCTAAAGATTTCTGCGGACATCCCACGCATTCTTTTGACTGTAGTATTTATGTGACAAGGCATTTCTATTTATCCTTTTGGAACAACGCGGAATACGGGCCTAACCGATTATTATAAGCGGTAATCTATTATTGCCGCACACCATTAGAGTAATCTGATCATTTTGCATCTTAAAACCAGGTGCATATTTGTCACATTGTGTAGTTAATGTCCGTTCGGGTAAAGCTTTATAATTCAGGCCTGTTTAATCTGCAATATACACTTGGTCTCTTGTAGCGTTACTTTCTTCGATCAGCGGTTTTTGAAATGTGTGAGCCAATCTGAGCTCGCCTTGAAACATGTGATACCTGCTTCACCTTATTTGCCATTGAAAAAGAGTGTTTTCTCCACAAGCATGACCTGACAGTGGAATCCCCTTGCTTCTTTTCTGGATGAACCATGGATAGAGCATTTTATCTAGCTCCTCGTTTTCTGCTATTTCATAGTTTTTCTTCGCTTATTTCATGCTTTTAAGTTCTCCACCCGCGATACATATTCTTCAATTTCGTTGGCATTATTTTTAGATTATTAATTGTAGAGACATTGAATCTCTTACTTATCACAATCGCAGTCACACCATTCTTAGGATTACTGATAATTTATAATTTGGTTACAATTTTTAAAACGCTGGACCACTTTTCTTCCATTTTGTAATTTAAAAAATGTCAAAAAAATCTTGTTTCATCATGAAAAACCTTAATTTCGACTAGCGAAAACAAATTAAAATTAAACGAAATGACTGCAGTTAGTCGAGATAAATAATTCCAAAAAACAATTCTTACTTAGATAAAATTTTATTTTGATTAGATGAAACAAATAAGAGCGCTGATTGTTTTCGTTTGATGTTTTTTAACTAACTCCAGTTATTTCATGAACTTCTTTACTCATTCATCAATAATTTTCTTGGCAATTTTGTAATTTAAATAAACATTTGTATAAAGAATTCTTATTTATTGAAATAATAAGCGAAAAAGGGTCTCGAATAAATATAATCGAAAGACGCTGAATAAACAAAATATATATGTACAACTGAACTTCAGAAAAAAATGAGGTAGTGATATATTGAGGTGACGGTTTATTGAGGTGAGAAAAAATCGAGAAACAGATAAGCGAGTTTCTACTCTATATAAAAAAACATTAAACAGAAACAAACATCTTGCGCACTGTAGTAGATGTTATATCTTATCAAATACTAATAAAGATATCAATTCATAGACTTCCTAAGTTAGTAAATTATTCAGTGAAACTGATCGTTAAAAAGTAATAGATATTTTTTTAATTTAAATTATGATGCCTTGAAGCATTTTAAACATATTACTATGAATTCTATAAAGAAGTTTAAGCATTTGTATACAAAAATACCGGACGCGCAACGGTAGCTTACCATCTCTCTGTATTCAATTTTTTCTGTCAAAAAAATTAGTCAAAAAATTTGATAAATGAAAACATTTAACGATAGAAAAATATATCATAACACACAATATCATGAACTACAATATCATGGATTACGTGGCATCCTCTTTTAAAATGGAGATTAAGTCGGAGAAATGTTTATGGGAATTTGTGGACTGAAAATATACTGAAACGATGAACTGAGCAAATATTTTTAAACAATACAAACCTTCAATGCCGTATTAAGACAGCACGGGGCCCGCAGCAAATGTGTGCCAGAGGCCATTGGTTTGCTTTCTTTAGGTATTACACTTTATGATATAAAACATAACAGTACATTGACAAAAAAACCTATTGCAATGAGGCATTGCAGTATACAGTAGTCAGTAATAAACTAAATAATAATTTTGAGTATGAAGTGTTCAATTAAATTAAATTAACTCTTCAAGCAACAAGTTGAATTATCAAAATAAATTAAAATATATTAAAAATGAATTATTAAGGTAACTGTGCATAACTATAAATTATGTTTGTGATGGTATAACAGCAGATAATGTAAGTACAATAATTTCATAATTAATATGGGAACCAGTTGACGACACATACACGCCATTCTGATTAATTTATAGGTATGTAGTAATTGAAGTAACATTTTATTTTATTAATTTGCATGACGTTATTTGGTTGAATAAACGAATATTTATTTTCTGGCATGTAAGCATTTACCAAAACATTATCAGTATATTTTGTTATGTTTATACGTTTATCTTATTCTATTAGCCACGACTAATAAAATGCTAGAGGTACGCAAGGCGAGTAAACTTTATGTTGATCTAGTACAATTAAATCAGTAAATTTCTCATAAACCCACCAATGACACAATCTAGTGTTTTACTTATTCAGTGTTGGTAAACTAGGGAGATTTTAACTTCACATATTCTGACTCGACAAAAACCATAACTTTATTCTGTCGTAGATAAATTAAAGTAAGTATTAAAGCGAATCGCATTTTCTAAGCTCTTAATGAACGGTACCCTGAAAGTGAGAAGGGATCTGTAATCCAAAGAAACCCCTCTCACCATGTCACGTTGGGGAGTATATGTTATAGTTATGTTATATGTGAGTTATAGGGAGTTATATTATATTTTTAATAATTAATTTAATAATTATTTGATTTAATAATTATTATTATCAATATTAATTAATAATAATTATTATTTAATCAATATTATTTAATGTGATTTAATGTATACAAATTTAGAAATAACACTAGTAAAATCAATATTTCTAAATTAATCATTTTCAATATTCGTTAAAGCGAGGTTATTCAGACGTTCTTGTCACATTGTGGTTCTTAACTCATTTTTGATGCACCTTAATGTTGAAAAAGAACGTCCCCCGTTGCAGTTGGTGATCATCAAACTCAAGTAAATGGGGTACACTATTTTAGCAGCCACATATGTTTTGAGAAACTGAGTGAACTGCATCAAATCGATACCCATACTGTCTTCCATAACGTCTGAGTAAGCACTGACTATAATTGAACTTCCTTTCAAGATCTCTTCTGTTCTTAAAGATTTTAATTGCCGAAGTACTCCAAATACACTGGTCACTTGAGGGCACGCTTCCATGCGTTCGGTTAATGCAGACAGTTATCAATTATGACAATAAACATCTGAATTTAAAAATGCTTTTCAGGTATTTGATTTTATACAACATCATTGAATGTAGTAGAGTCGCTGAAATGATCGTACTTTGCATTTCGCTTGCCTTTTTTGATGTCGATTGCTGATATTTTTCACAGCCAGTTAGGGTTTTGGCTTTTGCCTCTATATCTGTAAATGTGGACCGCATTGCTTGGAGATCTTGAAATGATTTATAAAGAGCGTATCATATATTAAAGTCTTGATCAGACGACTGCAGCGAAGCAGCGTTAGTCGCTTGCAAGCGTTCCAGAATTTGGTTCCACGCAATAGTCGTTTCTAACTAATTCACTTTTGAAACTAGTCCGTAAACTTAATTACGTCGACACTCTACCTTATGATCCTTGTTATTAGGTATGTCATCCAAAACTTCCTTGATGCTGGTAAAACCACATAAAAGCGCTCTCGAAGCATCAGCTCTAGTATCTTTTCAAAATTGAAAGTTTTGAAATAATATCGTTTAATGCTTTCGTTAAAAGACTTACCGGTAGCTTGATAAGAAAAAAAATGAATATAGGCTCTCAACGAAGTCGAAAGAAAGGGATGCTTCTGTGCCGCATTTTGCAGCGCACTTACAATGGGTGTGTTGAAAGTGATTGGAAATGAGAGATTACGCTAATAAGGCACTGGTGGTGGGGTCGATAATAGAATACCTTTTGGTGAGTGAATGGGCGAAAGAGTATTTAGAAAGTATGAGGATAGGCGATATGGTAGATTATGACCACTTTCCGGTGAAGAGAGCGTAGTGAATGTGTGGGGAAGTGATGGATATGGAGCCAAATAAGGAGGATGGAGGGAAAGAAAATGGGAGCGTGCGGTATGAGTGGAATGTAAAGGAGAAGGATAGATATGGGAAAAGGTTAGAGAAACTAGCATGGGAAGAGGTGAAAAGAATGCTGAATATGATGGAAAGAATGAAAGAAAGCTTGGTAGATAGAGGAAGAGGTATTGGTTGAAAAAAAGAGGGGTATTATAAATGGGATAAAGACAGAGAAAGAGATATGGTGATATTTAAGGGACAGAAGAAGAGAGGGTAACGGGAGGAATAGGGAGTGTTGAAAGTTAAACGATTGGGGAGAAACGTGTAAGGAGGAACTAATGCTGAGAGAACGGAAAGGGAAGCGAGGAAATCTGATGGAAGGGGGTTTTACGAAGGAAGCGGGTATGGAGCTGGAAATTAATGAGATGGGAGTGTTAGCAAAAAATAAAAGGATGAAGGAGGGAGGGGCACTGGGCCCAGATGTGCCTGTGGAGGTGTGGAAGTGTCTGAATGGGGGTGGGATAAAAGCAAAACCATTGCCAGAAAATGGAAGGAGGGTCAAATAATACCAGTATATAAGAGGGGAAATAGGAGAAAGGCTGAAAGTTATAGAGGAGTGACTGTAATGAATGGGATATATAGATTGTATGTGAGGGTACTGAATTGGAAACTACACGATGAGATGGAAGAGAGGTGATATCAAATACGCAGACGGGTTTCCTAAAGGGTAACAGTACAGCTGATAATATAGTAACAATAAATTACATGACAAATAAGGAAGTGAGTGAAGGGAGAAGGCTGTACTTAGCTTTTTTCGATTTGAAGTCTGCATTTGATACACTGAACGGGGGAGACTATGGACGAGGGTGAAAGAAGTAGGGATATCTGAAAGAATGTGTGAAAGTATAAAGCGGCTGTATGAGGGAAGTAGGATAAGGGCGAGGGTTGGGGAGGGCGTGTCTGAGAGGTTTAGAGTTGAAAGGGGGGTGAAGCAAGGGTGTCCATTGAGCGCTAATCTGTTCAACATATATGTGTCAGATTTGGAAGATGTGCTAAGCAATGTGCAGTTAGGAGGGCGCGAGGGGGGGGGCGTGGGAATGAAAGAGTGTGGTCGTTAGGATATTCGATACTGGTCGGATGATATTGTATGTATGGCGGGGGAGTGAATGGTGATGAATGAGATGATAGACAGTGTGAATAAATATATGAAGAAGAGAGGATTGGTGTTAACTGTGGAAAAGACTAAAGTGATGGTTTGCAAGAAAGGAGGGAGAGATAGTAAGAAAGATGTATTTGAAATGAATGGAAGGGTGATTGAGTGTGTGAAAAAGTTTAAGAATTTGGGAAATATGAGATATAGAACTGGTAGTGCAAGAGAGCATGTGAAAATGATAGCGAAGAAAGCGACGATAGCGGCGGAAAGGTTAGGTAATGTGTGGCAAGCCAAATTTGGTGATTCAGTAAAGATGAGAATGATAATTCTGGAGATATGTGTGGAAAGTATGATTATGTATGGACTAGAAGTATCAGGGCGGTGGGGAAAAGGAAGAAATAGAGAGGATGGCAATAAAGTATTGAAGAGAATGTCCACGACTGTTTTTGCACACTTTTTATTGGTGACAAGCATTTTAAATGTTTAGTAATTTCATCAAACATATATCTGTAACCATTAGACTCTCCGTTTTGAATATTAGGAATTTGAAAAATTCATTTTATAGGACTAAATAATAAAAGATCGTTATTATCATACCTAGAACATAATAAATTCCAGACAGTTTCTTAATTTTCATAACTATACTCAAGTGTTTTAATAATATTAGCAGCTTTCCCTATTAAAGTTGCTCATATATAGTGCAATTTATGCACATCTAATAATTGTTTATTATTATGAACTAATGATTCAAATAATCCTTTAAATTCAAGCCAATTTATATATGAAACATAAAATTTTTGTAAATTAATGACTAGTAATTTTAGTTCAGCATGAAGTTGTCTGTTTGAAATTGATTGATATTTTGTCAGATTGATTATCTTTACTTTGATCTAAAATCTTTTTATTTGCTTGCAATACATAAAATTTTAAATTGAGTATTTTCGTCATACTCTTTTTTGAATTGCAATAATTTGTTCTTGTATGTGATTATACTATGAGTCCACTTTTTCTATAAATCCAATGTGGAGGAACCATTTTTTTGTTCAGAAATTTCGATTTCAAACTAGGAGGCTAAAATATTGCACACATATAGTACCTTATATTATAGGCCGAATAAAGAAAGTTCCATGTTGCCAAATTGTATAGGAAGCGGTGTTGCCACGTTTTACAAACATTGTGATATATTACAGGAACGCTAAAACATAGGACATTCGAATAAACTTTATTGTATAGGCTACATAAGTTCTCCGATTTTATTTGAAAAATTTTTCCAAAATCACAATTTAATATATATATATACAGGGTGTTATCTTTTTGCTAACTTTAGGGTCCATTTTTTGGAAAAGTTTCTCAAGAAGTTTTATAAATTTCTTGTGTTGAAAGATCCTGTAATACTTAAGCGACCTTAAAAAATAGTGTACTGCCGTAAATATCTCGGTTCCTATGCAAGTTACAAATGCGGTTCTTATGATTTTGAGCAATAAAATTTTTTTTCAAATACTTTTAAGTAACACCCTATATATTTTCTTATATTTTGGTAGCCCTTCTAATTCTATTTAAAATGATAGCCCTCGTGATGGGTCTAACTTTTATCTTTTCAAAGATATTGACCCTTAATAACTTATAATTTCGCAACTTGTCGCCATGGCAACCCACATTCAACAGTCATATATACATAAGTCCTAAATAATAGTACATATATGTAAAGTTACAGGAAAAATATTTCACGTTGCATGAGACATATAAACTGCTTTCTCAATGGAATAATTGTTGTAATCTGTGCCGGGTACACATTATAATTATTTTATTGAGAAATTCAATTTTAGAATTAGATGACTGAAATTTCGCTCGCATATAGTATATTGTATTATGCATCAAATGAAAGTAATGCCATCCCGAAAGTGGTATAAAGCGCGATGTTGCTACATTTATTAAAGTTTTACTATTTTTTTTATTTATGTTAGGAACTATAAAAGATAAGACCTCAATAAACTTTATTCTATAGGGCACCAAAAGCGTGTTCAATTTGATTTGAAACATTATTTGCTAAAATTACAAAATACCATATATACAGGGTGTTTTTTGTTTTTTCAAGATTTTCTTGAGATCGGGTATTGTACTACATTAAATATCTCGGCTGTTATGAAAGTTGAAAAAATAAAATTTGGGGAAGAAATGTAGGACCCAGGGACCTCAAAAACGGCAGCAGACCGCGCCAAAACGGACAAATTCATAAGACCAATGTAGTTCTTTTATAAATTAGCCGAAAAGAGAATTAGCCGAAAAGGGTTCTAAACGACCAAGGCTGCTCCTTTAGAAATTAGCCGAAAAGAGAGTCGAGAGGGGTCGTAGGCCATGCCAAACCCCGCGGCCGTACCCTGCCCAAACCCTGCCGTAGGCCGCGGCAACGCGGGTAGCTAAGCTGTCCGCGCCGTAGGCAAGTATTGGGACCGGGGGATTCATGGATAGGTGGGGGATTTATAGGTTAGAGTAATGTTGTTTAGTTTACCCTAAATACTATTATGCTAATTGAATTTAATAGACGACTTAAAAGGTGACAGTCAAAACTAAAAGGTTCAACTTTTATTTTATGCAAGATGTAACAAAACGTAGGACTTCCTGTATATGAAAGATGGGGTGGCGATCACGCCCACGACTTTTTATCTTTCATATACCTATAAGTACGAAGTATGCATAGGTATAAGAAAGATATAGGATTCATGTTTTCAGAAGTTTTTCTCCTGCACACTTAGTACGTCTGTTATATTTAAATCACTGCAAACCGTTCATACTTAATTCGAAGAGGGTATCATAAGGAAAATTTTTCATACAAAAAGTTTTTTCTAAGATATATTTTTCTTGCTCAAAAAATTAAAAGAATGCTCGATTTTTCGTTGGAGATGCGTACGGATGTAATGTTCAAGAATTTGTCCTTCCCTACGGAACCAATCTAAATGAAATTTGGTAAACAGGTACAGATGATGATTCCGCAGGATGAGTTTTTCATTTGTTTAATAAATCCAATATGGCAGACAGGAGCTATTTTTTTGTTCAAAAATTTCATATTTAAACTGGAGGATGAAATTTTGCACATATATAGTGCCTTGCATGACGCGTCGATGCAGAAAATCCCGTGTTGCTAAATTGTTCAGGAAGCGGTGTTGCCACGTTTGTAGTTTAACATTCTTTTCTAAATATCTCAGGAACGAAACAAGTTAGGACATTCCAGTAAACTTTATTGTATAGGCTATATTTAGGAAGGCACTTCCTATTTTATTTGAAATATTTTTTTCCAAAATCACAATTTAACATAGATCCAGGATGTTATTTTTTGCAAATTTTAGTATTTATTTTCTCAAAAATTGCGCAAGAATTTTTTTAAATTTCTTATAGCGAAAGATACTTTAATGTTTAACTGACTCGCATCTCATAGCATCTGAGTACTTTGACCTTGAAAAGAAAGTGTACAATCCTAAATATTAAATATCTCTGTTCCTATGAAACTTGGGGAGCATATGTAATACCAAGAGACCCCAGTTCTACCGGGAGACCCCAGTTCTACCGGTTAAGAAGTGAAAATTCTTAACTGATTTTGAGTAATAAAAAAATTTTCAAAAACTTTCTAGAAACACCCTGGATATTTTCTTATATTTGTAACACTTCTAATATTTAAAATGATACTGCACATGATGCGTCTATCTCTTATCGTTTCAAAGATATTATCCTTAATAGCTCCTTAATGGTCATATATACATGTAAGGCTGACATTATAGCTCATATATGCAAAATTACAGGAAAAATTATTTTACGTTGTATGAGACATATAAACTGCTTTCGCATTTGAATAAGTGTTGGTATCAGTGGCGGGTGCACATTATAATTTTTGGAGGGGTTCAAAATGATTATTTTATTGAGAAATTCAGTTTTAAAATTAGAAGATTGAAATTTCGCTCGTATTTAGTATAGTGTATTAGGCGTTGAATGAAAGTAGTGCCATCGTTGAATGAAAGTCGTATAGAGCACGACGCTGCCCCGAATAAATTTTACAAACTTTTTGAAATATTTCAAGAACTTAGGCTAGCAAAAGCTCAAAATTTTATGTAAAACATTTTTTTCTAAATTACAATTTAACATATATACAGGGTGTTTTTGTTTTGGAAACTTTGCAATCCATTTACTTCAGACCGGTTATTGTACTACATTAAATATCTTGATTCCTTTGAAAGTTGAAAAATAAAATTTGGGGAAGAAGAGTAAGAGCCAGTTACTTCAATTTTACTCAGAGCGGACATGAAGAAAAAGTGACTCAAAAGCGGTAGTGGGGAAATATAAAGTCAAAAAAGTCAGCAGACCGCGTCAATGCGAACAAATTCATAAGACCAAGGTACTACTCTTTTAGAAATTATTCTATAGACTACTCTTTTAGAAATTAGCCGAAAAGAGAGTCAAGAGAGTCTGGCCATGCCAAACCGGCTTAGTCAAATATGGGAAATATGTGAGTCAGGAGCGGCTGTAGGCCGCAGAAAAACTGTCCCCGAGGGATTCATGGGTGGGCGGAGAAGTCATAGGTTATACTAATGTTGTTTAGTTTACCCTCAACACTTGTGCTAATTGAATTTAATAGATGACTTAAAGGGTGGCAGATATAACAAGTGTGACATATATCACTTAAAGGGTGAAGATTGTTTTATGCAAGATATAACAAAAGGTAATACTTCTTTCTGGCTTAGTTCTGGATGCTGCACAAAGATAATTGATGTGATGCAAAGTTGAAAAATCCAAAGAACATGTTTTCAGAAACAATAGTATATTTCCTAACCACCTTTTAAAATGGAGACTGATTTGGTAAATTCCTTATGGGATCTTGAAGTCTGAAAATATACTGAAAGGTTGATCTGAGCAAATAACCTTAAACAATCCAAATCTTCGTGTTATTTTGTGATTATTTCTGAACATTGTATAACTTCTTTGATATTTTGAGTTCTTCAGCAATTTTTTTTTATACCGAAGGTTACACAAATCGTGATCTTGATTCAATTACCTTTTAATAGGTAGACTGCTTATACGTTTCTTTGTCTTCTTTAATTGCAATTAGCGGAAAATTCATATACGATAAAGTAACGTCTTAAGTTTTGAACTCACCACTCTAAATTTTTCAAATATTGGTTTGGATTACTTTTCTGAGAACTTCTATAGTGTAAATCAAGAAATTGAATAACTACAAAATGCTCCATTACTGCAGTTAATGCAAGTAAATAATTTATTTCCGACAAACTTAGAAGAAACCGAAGATCAGGTAGAACGAAGAACAGAACGAAGAATTATGTACTGAAAGGCTAAATTTTAAAAATAACTTTAAAACATCCAAATCGTCGCGCCATTTTGTGATTATTTCTGAACTCAGTATGTGCTCTTTGGAATTTTAAGTCCTTCAAGAATTCAAGATAGGGAAGAGTGTTGGGTTGAAGCCACATCAAAACTCGATTACCGCAATGGTAAACAATTTTGGCAAAAATTCCAACAACTTACGGGTCAAAAGACCGTTCCAAAATCCCACCTGACGAATAATCAGGGTAAAATTCTAAACAACGCTAACAACGCCGAACTTTTCGCTGACTATCAAGAAAACACTTACTTTTCGTACTTTTCGAGCCAAATTTTTTTGAGGAAATAAACGTTCTGGTAAACGATTTGTTCATACGCCACAAACCCCTCGTAGATTTTCCTGAACAGGACGATATTCTATATCCTATCACCCAAAATGATATATCCGAAACTCTGAATAAAGGCAAAAGCACTGCTCCTGGTTCAGACGCTTTAACTCGTCGTATCCTCAGGCATATTCCTACTGAGATCATATCTCTCCTAACCAAGATATTCAATAAATGTCTTTTATTGGGGCACTTCCAATAGATTGGAAAACTGGCCAAACCGTCATGATTCCTAAACCTCGCAAAGACCCTAGACCTGTCTTTATAATGTTTTGTATAAAGTTATAAAGTAACAGTTGGAAAAGGAAAATGGCAAATGATATTGATATTTCGGACCCGTGATAATTTAGCGTAAATATTTAAATAACTGCAGTTTACGCGCGCGTAAGGATATATTGGAGCTAATAATATGTAACGATGACCTAGACATGTTTCATCAAATTGACCAATCACACTCCTTAAAGTCTTTTGAAGGAATAACTTTTGAAAGAATATTCACATCTCGCCTACGAAACTGTCTAGAGATGAACAAAGTTCTCCCAGAGACCCAGTTTGGCTTTAGAGAACACGTTCGACTATGGACTCTCTTTATAAAATCTCAAACAGATATTACACGAGCACTCAACAATGGCCATTGCGCTTTGGCCGTGTTTCTAGATATCTCCCATTCTTTTGACTCTGTCTGGCATGCCGGACTAGTTCGGAAACTCCATGAGCTTCATACCCTTCTTCCTATTACACTCAGGATGGTCTAGTCATATCTATTCGACCGTACCACCCAAATTAAAATTGGAGACCCTCTCTCCAGGTCCATACAACTTCAAACTGCCATACCACAAGGGTCTGTGTTTGCTCCTCTTTTGTACGTCACGTACTACCATGATCTCCAACCCCCAACCACTCCAGAGACCCATAGTGCTCTGTATGCTGCTGACACAGCTTACTGGGCATGCTCACTAAAAACGGAAACTGCAAACCGTCATATACAATTATCTTTAGACAACTTTTCAGAATGGACGCAAAAATGGTGCATCATCACTAATCCGAGAAAAACTCAAGCCATCTTCATTCAGCATCCCAACTATGTCAAAAAGATAGATCAAAACCGCGCCCACATCAAACTCCGACGCTGGAATGAACCCATTTCGTTAAAATACGAAATCTGCTATCTAGCTGTCTGGTTTAATAGAACATTTAACTGGAATTCTGACCTAAACTACACGCTTTCCAGGGTATGCAAACGCGTGAACCTGATCTCCACACTCAGAGGACGTTTTGAAGGCTGTCATACAAAAACTCTACATCACACCTAGAAACCCTATATTAGGCCACTGATAGACTATAGAGCTGTTCTATATTCTACTTTCTCTAACGCGCAAGCACACAAACTTACTACCTGTGAACGAAGAATACTTCGAAAAATTCACAGGTTACACTTCCAATT
>WYDF02275388.1:0-17650 GCA_009867245.2 Adranes taylori | reverse complement strand
CCCCGGTATTAATAGAAGTCGAAGAAATTCATAAAATTGACATGTAGGTTCTCGTCGAGTATAAACAAAGAAAACAAAAAAAAACATTTTGTCGGCCAAATCA
This sequence comes from Adranes taylori, assembly GCA_009867245.2. NCBI lineage: Eukaryota > Metazoa > Arthropoda > Insecta > Coleoptera > Staphylinidae > Adranes > Adranes taylori. The sequence goes on along the minus strand of WYDF02275388.1, from coordinate 17,547 downwards.
CAGGTCAAGATGATGACGATTAGATAATAAAGTTTATGAGACCAAAGTGCAACAAGTTTGTATTTTCTCAAATAGATGACACTGATACAGTAAATGAAGACCGGATTATTAAATTACTTCCAGAACCAATTGATCGAAGAGGCATTGTTTCTTGTAATAATCTAACGTTCTTTGGTTATAACTTGAAATGAGTTCATAATTTTGTATTTATTTATATTTTACATACTTCTTTTTTACTTTTACTTTATTGTATTTATATTATTATAGAAACTCCTTTATAACGCATTAAAATTCATATTTAAAATTAAAAAAAAAATACTTACATAAAATAATCTATTATTTCACAGTAACCCCATAGTAACTTTCCATGTAAAACCAATTGTAACGATACAGATCATAATCAGCTTTGCCCCATTATGTGGGGCAAGTGTGATATACTAACAGTTTTTTTTAAATAAAATATTATGGTAAAATAAGTAACTGTTGAGAGAATATACTTATATATGTCATGAGAATACACTCAAAAACATGTGGAATTTTTAAAACATTCTCTATCTAATTATTTTTTTGTATGTGATCAATTGAAGTGTCACTATCAAAAAATTATATCATAATTACCCGAACTCCCTTATAAATTAAAATTGTGACTTCCAACATTGTTTTAAATTAACGCATCCAGTGCTATTCTCAGGTTGCCGATCGCTAAATAAAATTCTTTTTATGTAATTTCAAAATATTTTAATTATTAAACCATAGCCCATTGATTGGGTGCTGTTGAACTTTCAACTGTTGAACACTCGTAGAGGAAAAGGTGAATCCTTATAGTTTAAATATTTCGCAAGATATAGTTGGTATAACCACTGACGGTGCATCGGTGATGGTGAAATTAGGAAAACTTATAAATGCTGAACATCGTCACTGTTTGGCACATGACATAAATTTGGCTATTACGGAGTCTTATATAAGTCCACCTGAAGTGTAGATGTTGTTATAGAAAATGCAAATGACGGAGCAAGATGAAAGAAGGTGCAAATGACGATTATATATGACAATAACAAACATACGGCAGGTAGTAAAGGTTTTAAAAAACTCACTTTCACAATTTTTTACAAGAATACGCTAAAGAAGAATTTGGTAGAGACATTGGATTGCCGAACACGCTGAAACAGTATATGTTGTATGCTGGAAAAGTTTCACGAATTAAGATTTTGTGTTCAAAATCTTTATTTGTGAAACTGTCCGAGAGCACTCATTGATATCAATTCCGCCACAAATTATTGCGATGAAGAAACTAATTTACTTACTGAAATCATTGCAGTCTTGACGCGCGTAAAAATAGCAGTAGACGCATTATGCCAAAAAGATGCATATCTTTTGACAGCTGATGATACGTCTCTAAAATTTATGATGGAGGCTATTTCCCAATAAAAAATTTCATTGGCAATGGAATTATTAGATGCATTACAACTTCACATTTCACAGCGACGAACAGATTTTGCACAATTTCTTCAGTACCTACAGAAGTACGCACAGGATGAGAGAGAATCGCTATTTAAGAAAATATCTAAAGCTACAATCATAAAAAATATTGTTAACTTATGTAAACGGCTTTCACATGAAAACTGTGATGAAGAAATATCATCTTCTGAAGTTACAGTGACAGATATGCAACAAGAATCCTGCTCGACATCTAAGAATAAAACAAATTTGAAATCTAATGCCATATCAGCCTGTGACTTATTAAAGGGACAGCTACAAGCAGCTATAGAAGAAATTGTGACAACTGTGCCTACAGTTAAAAAATTAACAGGACTAAAACACAAAATAAGAGGTGAAATACTTTTATAAATACTTTTTTTAAGAAGACCGGAATAAAAGGAAATTCCTTAAACTTAAATTTACGATTATTTACTAACTATTACACCGACCAGTATGGAATCGGAAAGGAATTTTTCTGCGGCTGGTCAAATATGCACAAAAACTGCATAATTTTGAAAAATCTAATAAGTATTTTTTTTTAATTTTATTAAGACCGGTATTAATCCCGGTATTGACACGTTTTAATACCGAATACTAGGATTAAGAATTTGGCCCGGCTTTGAGCACCCTACCCCACATTTCTCGTACCATCGACCATCCTATTATTTCATACACTTTTTTCCTCTCTTCTACCTATTCATTCAGATATCTACCTGTTCTTTCCTACTCCATACCATTCAAATAAACCAATTTCACCAATCTCACATTATCTTCCACCATAATCTTTCACTCATAACCTTTCTGTCATAACTTCTTCATTCCTTTATTCCAACATTTATACTTCCCACATTATTGCAAAACATTCTTCCCACATTCTTGCATTCAGGCGTTGATTTTTCTACCCCAATTATTCTCCTCAATATTCCATACAACACCCTTTCCATCTGTGCTCCTTCTTTTACACCCCCTACTTCCACTTCAAATAAACATATATAATGCTTTGCACACAAACTTCCATTATGAATTCTCACTCTCCTCTCCCACACACATCTTAGTCTCTCCATTCCCACTTTTGCTTTTTTTACTGCCAATTTAACATGTTCGATGCAGCTCCCATTTAAAGTAAACCCTAAACACTTATACATTTTCACATTTTCTATCTCTTTCTCTCCTAACTAATACTTGTCTTTTTTGCTACTCCTCCCACCTCCCCTCTTACACACCATCACTTTCATTTTTTCTACATTCACTTGTAACCATCTTTTCTCCATATATTTCGTCACCCTTTCGATGATCTCTTTCATTTCTTCTCTCGTTTTCGTCATACATATACAAAATCATCAGCATATCCTAAAGAGCATATCTTCTCTTTTCCAAGCACTACCCCTCCGGACTGTCCTTTTTGCAACACCTTTTCCAAATCTGATATATAAATATTAAACAAACTCCCACTCATAAGACATCCCTGTCTTACTCCCTTCCTTACATTCCCCTTACAATCCGAATTATTCTTTCTGTCATTCCTACTTCTCTCATCATCATCCATAATTTCTCTCCCACTATGTTATCAAATGCTGCTTATAGATCTACAAACATCAAATATAATCTCTTTCCAGTACACAACTCTTGATTCATGATGTAATTTAACATTACCAAATTATCCGTTGTGCCTCTTCCCCTTATTAATCCACTTTGTGTCTTTGAAAACACACTGTTCTCAGTAAAATATCCCACAATCCTTTTATTCGTAATTCTTCCAAACATCTCCTCTCTTATATATCGGGATTATTTCTCCTTCCTTCCATTCTTCTGGTATACTCTCCCTCCCATTCCAAATTTCATTAAATCCTCTTACTATAGCATCAATTCCTTTCTTATTCATACACCCCCAAACTTCACTTGGAATCCCATCAGGTCCTTCCGCACTTCCTTTATTCATTTTACTTATTTCCTCTAGTACTTCAGCTTCCTTTATATCTTCCTCATTTTCATCCGTACCATTTCCAATCATCCTGAATCCACTGTTTACTTCTCCTGTATTCTCCCCCATATTTGTTCTAATCGAATCCCATCTGAATCTCCATTCTGATTCAATCGTGAAGTGATCTGCTTCCACTCTTTCTCCTACCTTAATATTCTCAACAAATTCACACGCTCTCCCATTCATTAACACATAATCGCTAACTGACCTTCCCCCATGTCCTCTAAATGTTATTTCACCCATTCTGCCTCCTTTCATACAACAATTACAACCACAAAATCCTCTTTGTCCACCCATTCTATAAATTTCCTTCCTCTCGGATCCACAACTTTTTCTTTTGATTTCCTTTCGACACATTCACCATTAGTACTCACATATCCAAAACCCATTTCTCCTATTCTCGCATTCCAGTCCCCTAATATCATCAATAAGTCAACTTCCTCTTCCTTTTCTTTTAACCTCCTACTCATTTTTTTTTCATAAACTCTTCCAAATCTTTATTCACATATACAATTGCAATCATCCATTTTTTCCATCTACTATAATACTCCTGAAGCACACCCCCTCTCATTCCTCATCGCTTTCACTACCTTCACACATCACTATTCTCACCTCCGTAACTATTCCCCCACTTGCTCTTCCTGTAGCATATTTCGTTTCTGCCTTCTGCCATTTCCAAATGTACTCATTTGGTACTTTTTTACCTCCTCGCACTCTTTCTCTTCTACCCACGTTTCTACCAATCCAACTATGTCAAACCCTTTCACATATTCTAAACCTTTATCTTTTATTTTACTTTTTATTCTCTGAACATTCCAACTTAAAACTTTTACCTTCTCCCCCTTAATATCCCTATCCAATTCCTTATTTCTCCTTTCCACCCTTTTTATATTACATCCATTAATAACTATCCTTGTTACAGAGTTATATTTCTCCCATATCACTTGTTACTATTCTTTCTTTATCTCGCATCCGCTTTCTCATTCCATTTTGTAATATATTTACACTCTTCCTCTTCCCCATCCTGTAATGCATTACTTCCTGCTCCTGTATTCTTCGCCTCTGTTACTTTTCCGCTCCATTTCCATCCCCTTTGCTCTTCACCATCTGCCACTCCAATTCTCTTTTTGTTTTCCTGTCTTTCCTCCGTTGTATTTGCTTCACGTCTTCGTGACCCATTTCATCCATCTTTCGGTCTCACCAGACATTCTTCTTCGTCGCTCCATATCCACAATTGATTTCCCGCCCACACTTTCTTGTATCCTACTCTCACCCCTTCGTTCCCAGTCTTCTTTTTCATACCTTCTTCTCTTATTTTCTTTTGTATTTTCCTCTCTGTTTTTGTTAGATCTTCCTCAATATATATATACCACTTCCCTTTAATAAAGTTTTTCTTTGCATGATCTCCATATTTGCCTCACTTGTTTCTAATCTTATTATTATTAAACTCCCTTTACTATTGTTTTCCAAATCTTTGATGTTACTATGCATTCTTCTTAACACTTCATATCTCACTCCTTCCATTCCTGCTACTTCTTCGATCAGTCCATATATATCGTGACATTTAACTTCCTATCCCTTTTCTGTCTCTCATTATCCATATTTTAACCCTTCCCTCGAGCTCCTTTTTCTCATAATTTCATTTCTTTTCTATTTTATCCATTTCCTTCCTCCTACTCTCATTTTCATTCTTTATCTCCAACTTAATCTCCTTTATTTGAATATATTCAATAGTATATATTGTGTTCCTACTATTGATTATGTATGTTTTCACAGCTTTCTGGATACGTTTGATGTTTTTCAGTCATCAGTGCTTTATTGAAACATTTCTCTTGCGGATACAACCTTCTTGAACCTATCTCCCTTAAGAACCTTAAACTTGTAACATTATTCATAAGTTGCAAAAAATAAATTAGGCCGGACCAAATTAATTACTTGCTACACAGCCGTTAAATCTTAACATTGTTAAAAAAAATTTCACATAAATGAAAATGTTAGAGGCAAACCATAAGCGAACTAGCTCTGACAAATTTTGTAAGCAAAGAAGCCTCCCCTGGTAGATGTAGTTTTCTCAGGCGCGTACGCAGTAGGGGTTTTTAGGGTGTTTCAACCCCCTCCCCGCTGCCCGTCCGAAAAGTGAAAACAATCGTAATTGTACTTGTTGAAATACATTTTTTTCTAGAAACACCCCCCGAAAATTATTTCTGCGTACGCCTCTGACTAATCTTTATCGCCTCTGACTAATCAATTTTTTTGAACCTCAAAATTCGTGCATGGTTTATTTATATAAAAATTACTAATGGACTTTAGATATTAAAATCGAGTAGACAAATTATACACCTTGTTATCAAAATATCATTTCCAACAATAGTGATTATCACAATTATTTCTTGTGGCTAAACCAAGTGATATTGTGTTGATATGGCTTGGTAAAGAGAAGACAAATATTTTGTGACATCAAGTGATAAAAAATTATTTTGTCTCAGTGTGACGTCATGTACTCTGCAACATTGAGATAGATATATCCAATGTTGCCGATATATCCGTACATTTGAGTTATATCCATAGATTTTCAATATGGCAACATCGCGTTGTATTCAAGATAATAGCAATGGTACTAATTAATATTAATACACATTGTAATGTACTAGATCGCCTAAAAAAATACAGCCCCATTATTTTTCAGTCATCTTAGAACCCAGAAAAAATCTCTTCTCGAGACCTGCCCAGCTAATTTCATGCCAACAGCTCCAGTAGAAAATGTTTAACATACACATAGGCAGGCATTATTTCAAAAACGACATTTTTGGGATCAGGGATCTCTAAAAATCGAATTCTAAAAATTTTATGAATTCCATATTTTACCTACTTGGCAAAAGTGCTGAGACAAAATTATGAAAGTAAGGACTTGTTAGAACGAAAAAAGTGTGTGTTCAAGATATAATTTATTCCACTTAGTTCAGACATATGCCAAACAAAAAAAAATGAATAGATTTAAATGCACAACGAATAGTCAGATATGTTTTAGAAAGTAATCTTAGTTTAAATATTGATCCTGCAATGTGATTTATATTAACAAATTTGTTGATTAATCACAGCAATACTAAAATATACATATAAAATAAATGAACCAAATTAAATTTTGATCAATACATAAAAATTATGAGTACATTTAGAACTAAATTATTTTTTTTATTTTTCAGTTGGGTTATATATAACCCTCGATATACTCAATACAAATGTTTAACTCCAGTTGATACTGACATTTGATAAATGATTTAACAACATTTTTGCTTTAAACTTTAGTTTCTTAAAAAATAATCTTATAATTTCATATTTTCACATAGTCTAATTAGTATAAATGTAACCGATAATATATTTGTAATTGCATGTAACTACAGGTAAATCAGTTCCCTATGTTTTATTTAAATAAGTTACCTATTAGTTAAATGGTATTAAAAGTCCGCCCAATTTACCGCATTAACTACTATAGGAAAACAACACAATAGTGCAATAAGCAGGAAATGCTGCTGTTTTTAAAATATAAAATTTTGCCCATTGTTCCACTAACCAAATAGTAGCAAAATTATCTATTTACAACTCCTTGCAACATTAACAGCTATTACATAATGATTCACAACAATTAAATGTAATAAATTTTTAAACATATCTCACATTAAAATGACATAGCCTCATATTTAATTATCCCAAATCCTGAAGTAATACAAATCGCAAGCAAGTTATTTACATTTAGAATATTTCAGGATAAATTGAGCATAATTTTGATATACATACTATATCCTATTTTATATTTACAAAAAATTAAATTATAAATGTATAGAAAATCACGATTAATTGCATATATCAATAAAAAATGTATATTTACTTATAGTTAAATGTCCTTAAAAATTAAATGTCCTTGCGGATTGCGAGCAAATGACAAAAATGTTTCAAGTTATTTTATAAATTTTGTTCGTATGAGATCCAAAACATTATGCATAAAGCATAAATCTAAGTTCTACAAGCATAACCTAGTAATCTTCATATAAAAAGAACGAGTCAAAGAAATTAGATTAAATTGATCACCTCACACTGCATTATCACATTGTTCTTAAGAAGAAGTGTTTCATGCAGAGTATAAAATATATAGTATTGAATCAATATTGTGATATGTTAACGTTTAATATTAGTTGCGGGTAATGAACAAGATATATCAGATCTATAGTATTGTTAATTTGTATATTTTTCGCTTTCATTTAACAATATTAAAACTGAACATTTAAAATGATTATACTTAAATTTTCAGCTATTATTCTAATCATATAACAAAATATAAGTACGTAACGTAATGTTCGAAATTGCACTTTTTATTTTATTACACTGACAACACAATAACACATGAGTTGTGAAAGTCAATGTCCGACTCTTTCACTATTCTTTTGATTATAGTTCAGTTTTAATCAGTAAGAGCTCACATTTATTGGGAAGACGTATTAAATTTACTTATTTACAAAACGAACGAAATTTGAACCAAACAAATAAAATATTATCACAATTAAGGAATATAGATCAAAATGGAAGATTAACAGATAATCAACTGATAAGTATATAAAGGTGTATTAATTTAAATTAATCGAATATAATGTACTGAATTTTATAAATATAGACATGTGATTTAAATACATTGTTTTCAAATAATAGTATAATATCGATTAAGTACGGTAAGAGACGCTTTGAAGAGGTTGAGAATGTTTTAATGGGTATATAAAAATTAAAAAGAAAAGATGAAATTTATCTCTAAGCGTCCTTCTTGTCTCTCTCCTGAATATAAAAGCTACTTTGATTAGATTTAGTTTAGGATAAATAAATATTGAGGTGAATTGTTTTAGTAGCGCAAGTTATTACACGATAAATTATATTGCCTCACTTAGATTGTCAGTTATTAATAAGTCACCAAAAACGTTTATTTACAAACATCTTATCTGCTAGTTTGAATGCTAGCACGTGGTCTCCAAAATAGGACATCGACATGTTGTTATACAAGTGGTGAAATTTCCGTTGCACGCCGGTAGAGATCGTGTTTTAATTGGTGCAACAGGTTTCGCTTGTGGTGAATTTTGAGCACTACTGCACTGTCGCTCTAATATACCGCTTAATATACGTAAAGGTGATTGCTTCATTTCAGTTGATTTTGTGGAAGGCATTGTGGGCCTGCCGGTCGCTGCCGACAGGCCCACGGCCGTGGGCTAAAACAATTTTTCACCAGGTGAACTTGATGTACCTGAACTGACAGTACATTCTTCACCAGAAACTTGATGTCAGTTAGCTAATTCGACGTCGACAAATTGTCTCAATCTCTCCAAGTAGACATTGTATAATTCAACATCATTATGTCCAGCGCCCTATAGAGAATAATTAAATAAATAGTTTTCACGCTATTTTGATGTTCGTTATATTGAGATTTTCACTGTAATTCTGGGGACCATTGAAAACTGTATAATATTGTAAAATTTGTAAGAATTGGTTTTCAAGTGGTCAAATTCTAATGGAATTAAGTGGTATACCCTACAAAATTAGTGCTATAGCAAAACGAATCTAGTCAAACTCTACGAAATCGAAAAACAATGAATCAATTAAATCTCTTCCCTTTACTTTGAACTCTTCCTGCTGTGCATAATGAACTATCATCGTGGAATAAATAGCATGTATCATTCGTACTATTTATTTCAGAATATTTCACTCCTAAACAACGGATCTAAATTTCTTATGCGTACCACTTTGTTTCTGCTATTTGCGAGATATATACTGTATCCTAATTATCTTCTTTAATCAATTACAGGTTATGTACGTTGGTAGAACAGTTTTGTTAATTTTGAAGTGAAATATGTCGTACATAAACAACCATTGTGCCCAAAATTTATTTAAAACACAATAAAGAATACTTAACCATCAAATTATAAGTGTACCCAATGAGCGGTTCTAGCAAACCATAGTCAGTAAGAATAAAGTTGTACATAAGAAAGTAGTTGTGTCCATTTAGTACTTAAATACAAAAAACACAAAAAGAACAATATAACAGAAAACTCATAGCGCACTTGAATAAATTTAATACAAAATGGCAACAAGCATATATGACAAAATCGGAATAAATTGTTTTCAATAATAAACAAACGTGAATAAGTCTCCTAACAATGTGGACATGGGAATACCACATTTTGCAGTCTTATTGGAAACTTATCAATATTGTAAGTTTTCAATGGCCCTCAGAATAGCGCCGACTTACACACATATTAAAAAAATTATATAAGATTATTTTTATCTAAACCGTAGCAAATAAATTCATTAATACACTGCCAATAATATTATTGACACCAGTAAATTGGACTGAATAACATAGCCAAAAATTTAACATAATAACACTAATTAAATAATCAATATGAAACACATACAAGCATTTATAAATAACTTACTTCTACCCAAAGAGGTTCCACAGCTTTAGGACATTTCTCAAATATAGTAAGGCCATGTGAAAAGTCTATAACCTCATCTTCAGTCCCATGAATCACCAGTGTTGGAGAAGTAACTTTAGGTACTTTGTCAATGCTAAAACATAAATTTAAAATCTGTAACTTTGTGATTTTTTCTTTCATAATCTACATATAAATAAATCAGTATCTTACCTAGGAAATGCATCGAAGAACCAGGTCCTTTTCGTATTAGGAAAAGCTACCCGCATTCCTGACATTAGCGGAGAATGTAGAATTACTGCACCCACTTCATATCTAGAAGCTAAATCAACGGTAGGTACAGTACCTATACTCTGTCCATACAGAATTATCTTTTCTGGTGTAATACCATATCGACTACGCAATGCTTGCCATGCAGCATCTATATCTGCATAAAGGTTCTTTTCGGAAGGCTTCCCAGCACTAACTCCATAACCAGAATAATCATAACTAAATATATTACAATTAATTCTTGATCCTAATCCTAAATAAAAACTACTCATTTGTCCTAGATCTACTGCATTTCCGTGTGAAAAAAGTATAGTAAATCTGGCAGTGGTACTACAACGTACATATATACAAGCTATTTTGTTCCCTCTATTAGTTCTTGTATAAAATCCTTCCACATTTTCTTTCTCACGATCCGTATATTGCCATTCTGCTCGTTCTGTTAATGTTAAAAGAAATTTACCACTTTCATCAGGCTGGAAATCATATGTGGGTTCAGGTGGTAAAAAAGCTAACTTTGCAGCAATTCTGCTAGGACATGGAGGACAGCAAAATAAACAACACAACTCACTTAAACTTAGACCATTCATTATTAAATAATTGTTTTGGTTTCACGATTCACTATAAATATTGAGGTTTTATTTTTATCATAAACTTTTTAGATGTCACTCATACTCGACTTCCATTGTTGACAAACGACAAGTAATCAGAATTAAGTACGTTGCCAAGTCAACGACTTTATTATACAAAATATTTGTTTTAATAGTAAAATAGAAAACTATTCTACCCTAAAAAATGTAAAGTAAAATAGTTATCACATGAAATAAAAGTAACCACATATCTGTTAAAAATTAATTGACGTTTAACTTTCGAGTTATTGTAATTTAATTAATAAAGCACTATCCATAAAAGTGTGTACTTTTTAATGTACTTGTATAATATTAATATTATTAATACAAATGTATTATTAAAACATTTGTAGCTTACGTTTTGAATAATTAAAATTTGATTATAAATAATAGTTCAAAAAATTAAACAATATGTTGTCAATTCTAAAAAAATACATCAATAGATATGTAGTAATTTTAATTCTTAATTTCTATTATAAACATATATTTATAATAAATAGTTATTAATTATATAATAAAAAAATAACCATTATATGATGACAAAATTATATATTCTCCAAGTACTGACAACATAGCAGAAGGCAGGTTGATGACTGCTATGCAAATGTGACTGACTGCTGAAATCATAGATAATGACATATATGAAGAAAGAGCGAAGCAAATTAAGCTTGCAACACGGAACAGAGTATGTCGAAACTTACTGCAAAATGCGTGTGATAGTTTTTTAACTTTATAAATAAGTAGTAATTTAAGATTTAATTAATAATAGAAAGTGTTCTGAAAATTTGAAGTTAATGTACAAAAGCTGGATCTACATATCAAAAATTTCACTTGTCAATGTCAGCCAGCAAAAATAAAAGGATTAAATCTTACATTATACTTTTAATATTCTAAATGTGTACCTTTCTAATGCAGGCAATAGATTTAGTGAACCATTTTTTTATCTACACATAATTGGTTTTACCTGACAAGAAAAAAGTAAAAGCATATGGTCTTTCTATAAAAGACTGAGCTGTTCTGGGGTAATTTAATATTAAACGTTTCGATAAAAAATATATGTTTTGTGGAATAATAAACACACAATTTAATTACTAAAATGCGTTTATTTCTAAATACAAATAATTTTCAACTGTAAATCATTATATATGTCTAAATTATCAATTAACGAAATATAATAAACCGGATATTGTCACAACTCACGATACAAAATGGCTCATCTGTAGATAAGTTTAGACACATAAAATAGCGTTCAAAACATCATTCGAAGATTCTTTCAATATTTTACATGTGTTTAAAAAGAAGCGTTAAAATAATTTTATTTCTTTCTGTTAAATGTTTTTCAGTATAATAATAGTACTTGGTAGATAGCGTGGCGTAAAAACAGGATACTTGCAAGTTTATAAATTGCTTGCTGGTAGATTTAATTTAAACATGTGTAAAACATGTATGGTAGAAATTTATTCCTGATTGATGTACTTTTGTCGCGTATAGAAATGTTTACATTTAATTATTCGTAATACATTTCTATAACTTTCCAACAAGTATATGGTATGCCACTTCGCAATATTGTGACGTTTGTATAAAATTTTGTATGATAAAATTTATTCTGTATTACATGGGGAACACACGAAGTAGAATCAGGACCGGCCCTAGCGTTCTTGCCGCTAGGGCCCGAAAAATGACAATTGAATAAGACAATTATGTGATTTACGGAAAATTGTTTTATTGAAAAAACAAAAATTATATTTTTACGAGCTAATGACAAAGAAAGAAACTTTCAAACTAGGCGGTTTCGCCACCGTAGGCAGTTGCCTACCGCCTAGGGCCGGCTGTTAGTGGAATAGAATAATATAATAACGTGATAGGTAAATATATAAGTAGTAGAGTATTATGTTCTTATAACTTTTTCTAGAGAGTCTTTCTTGGAAGAACGTTTTTGGGAAACGCTAAGAAACCTGAAAAGCAGGCAATTTCAAGAATTGCTTGCCAGATACAAAGGTTAAATACATCAAAACCTATTTCCTTCTATCGCTTATTTTTATTTTAGTGGACCGGTTTCGAACAGTATGGTGTCCGTAAAAAATATATAAATTACATTAATTATAGTTGCTTCATTTCATGTTAGTTTCTATTGTACTTACAGTATTGAAGCTTAATTATTAGGTGTATAAGTGATGAAAGTGAAATTGATAAATAAAATTGAGACGTAAAATGAAATATAATGTAATATATATTTTAGAGCTGAGTGCTGACAAAGAACCGACGTCATAAGATTCCAAACCGGTCTACTAAAATAAAAATAATCGATACAATGAAATACTGAGGTTTTATTTATTTAATCAACAATAACCTTGCAAATAGATTCTCTAGGAGAGATACACCGTTGTTGAATCAAACTGAAAGGATAAATTGAAATGCCAGCATCAAAGATATGCCCTTACTTGTTTCTACTGCTGCCCTTACTTATTTTGAATGATAAGGGTCTAGGAAAAATATTAACCATATCTCATATATTTAAATCGGCAGAAGAACAGATTGAAATAAATTCATCAGATGATTACAGTATCAAGAGATAAATGAATTAAAATCCTAAAACAAAATAGGATAAGGGCTCGTTAACAGTCAGTCCGACGAGATTATTACATCAGTGGAAAGATAAGTGAAAAATCATGTGATTGAAAGGAATTTTAAGCATAAAGACTTGCATGGTCGTGAAATGTTGTACGATTGTGTGAACCAAAAGTGGTCCTAAAATGGATTTTAGGTCCATTTAAGTCCATTTTAGGAAGAATTACCTAGTATTTTTCCGTATTGACCCCTGTTCTGGTAAGGGCAGTTATTTGTCGCTGAAGGTTGGTCAGTTGAAGGTGTTATTTGTCGCTCCAACATGCCCCAAGAAGTAGTTCCAAATAAAGTGGGATCAATTGAAGTGGTTCCAAATGACCACAATATCCCCAGACTTCAATTCCATACAAAACTTCAAATCCATACAAAACTTCAAACGTAAACAGCGAATATGTTGTTAAGCCCGTTTCTTTACCAGCAATATTAGCGATTCTTTTTATTGCATATACACTGTTTCGAGAGCTTGTTTGATAGATTTCACATTGAATTTTCAAAGTTGTCGACTATCTACGTGCACTCCTAAAAATTTAGCTAATGTGTTAGGTTTTTCCCGCCTGCTTACGACATATTGTAGTTGAGTAGTTTTACTGCCACGTTATTTAATTTAAAACAACATTTGACGGATTAATTGATGTAAGATCATCTCAAGATTTTGCGATACGATATGGGATAAGATACAGTTGATTTATATATATATATATATATATATATATATATATAATTAAACTGCTCTTTACTAATATTTCCGATTAATGAATGTGTCTGCTTTTGAATAATTGCAGGGGAATTACGTATTGTTCCAGTTTAACAGAAATTTTAAAGCAAGATATTTGGAACGCCAATACGAAAGCAGAAAACCGGACAACTCCTATTATGCTAACCACCTTCTTAAAAATCGCCCTCAAAATAAACCAATACAAAAAAGCATGACTATAGTAAAAACAGACCAGAAAACTTACGTATCACAATATGAATAGAAAATATAAAAATAAACTTAATCAATAGATAATAAACTAACAAACCTAACACCTGTGCAAAACAAGAACATCAAACCATAAACTGTCGAAACACAACACTCAGCTGACGTAAAACTCCATATTCAGTTGCACAATGATCCTATGCTGGAAACTCAAGTAATTGAAAAATTAAAATAGTGTCTCCCAACGTACAAACTCGTAAATAATGTACATTTATAACAGAACAGTGAACTAAAGTTTATATTATATTATTCAGTATCTAAAATAATTAAATGTCTTTAAAATCATGGCGAATCTGAAAGATATCAATACGAGAACCACTGAATATCAAAATGATAAAATCACTGTTAATATTCTTATCATTTCAATCATTTCTCAAGTATTTTACGCCAGTATCTACGATTTCATATAATGAAAATATATACACTTTCATTGTTATATTATTGATGATGCATCAAAACATTTCATTTTGGCCACATACACGCCAAATTAACAAATTTTTCCTTGTAAACAAATGCCTGTGTCAGACCATTTCGAAGAAAAATAAAGAAAGCTACATTTTAAAGCATTAAAAAAAATAATAATTTAGTATTAAAATTTCATACATTCTGATAGTAAAATATGGTGCAACTATATGTCTAATATTAACTCTGATCCATTAGAAAACAGTCATGATGACTGGAATTCGTATCTTTTTGAATAGAATCGAAAATAGGCTGTAAGTCGGCGGAATTACGAATTTGCGTTAAGAAGTCATTTAGATGTGGATTTTTATCTGCAAACAATAATTTACCATATATATATATACATCATATTTATCATTATGAAGGTTAATAAATCATCAATTTTACCTGCATCTGGGATTGCCAATAAAGCTGATACAGCTCTCATAGCTGATCGTTTTAACTCATCCTGTTTCTCATATTCTTGTTTCACAGAATTTGCTTTAACTTTCATTGTGCATGTAGCACGTAGTGGTTCAACTAACCTATCAAGTCCTAAAATTAAAAATTACATTCCATTTAAAAGGTAATTCTTCTACAATTTATTTTTGCCTTACTTTGTAAAACGGCACTAGGGCATATTTGTGCCAATCTTGCAGCCATTAAATAAGTTAGCATTTTTATGTCATAATGATCTTTCAATCCACTTTCCACTTGATTTAAAAATTCGAAAATATCGATACGATCAACGCAAGAATCTAAAAGAGTGTACATGCATTCAAACGCTGCTTTTCGTAAATCCAGGCCATCATCTACTGTGTGTTTGAATGGACCCATTTCGACTTCCCTAATCAGATCGCGCTAAAATAATAAAAGCATACTTTGTATAGTCACTATTGATATCAGTTTAGAGATTTAACACATCTTACTTTTACTCTTGTTTCGCTGTATAGTTGAGGTAATATAGTATCCAACAAATCTCGGATCAAAGATGGTTTATTATGCGCAGCTGAATTAAATGCGACTAACGCCACTCGTCGTACGTTCAAATCAGGATCTTCTAAAGTGTTTAAAAATTCACCTATGCACTGTCTCAAAAGTGGATCAATAGCTTGAGGCTGTAGAGGTAGAAATAAGCAAGTTTTTAATAAAAAATGACTCTATATACTTTTTGTAGAGTCCTACCATCAATCGATCTACAAATAACGTACTCGCGTCAGAAAATAAGATTTTGCTGTAAAAAATTAGACAGATGAAGTGGCAGATCTTCATACGTTTTAGATCTGTGTTATCCTTGTTGAACGTAATGTCCAGAATCTTCTCAAGAAGACTGTTGAGAACGGACACATTCTCTCCAACTGCGGATTGAACTGCTTTGTCAGCTCCTATATATCTTTGTTCGATGATCTCTCAGCAATGTGAATTTCACAGTAACCGTTCGTTGGATGTTTCTCTAATCGATACAACTTCACGATGTAATCCAATTGGAAGATGTAAATGTCCTGGAAACTTGGATTTGTGCATCCCGAGGATGCATCTTATCGACTTCCTTCAGAAGTTTGACTCTGGAACTCTTTGCAAAATCTCCTAATATCTGGATCTCAAACGAATCAATGTACTCGTTTTGGAAATGCGTTCATTTTTTGTAGCAGCGGAAGTAGTTTCTTGAAATATTTCACGGAGGTGAGAGACGTTTGCAGAGAATGTTTAAGTATGACAAGTAACGTCGTTTGGAGTGATTCCAAAGGATCCATTGAGCACAACATGTAGCGTGGTGAAACGCGTTTGCGCGTGTTTTGATAGTAAATTATTGAAATCATTCGTGAAACATTCTCTAACTAAACGAAAACACTTGGGATGAAATTGTATCCGCAATATCTTCCGGATATTTAAGATGCAGGGCTTGACTCATCTCGTAAATATCCTTGTCAGAAAGAGGATCTCGTAAAAAGTTTGGGAACAAAACGCGCAAATAAGAACAAAGCCAGAACTTCGATTTTTTAATTGAATTATGATTATATGTATAGTTTTAAATACACATTTTAATAAATGCAGTTTCAGTTTCTTTCTATCAGAATAAAATAAGAATATTCTTTTGTTTTGTGGCTCCGCTCCCGGAATAATCTTTTAAGAAATGAGGTTTCAGTATCTATGAAAATATTGTTCCTGGCCCTTTTTGAGGCCGGGCCCGTGTATTTCGCACACATGGCACATCGCTAGTTACGCCACTGATCTTATCTAATTCAAAATAAGAACGTTATAACCAACGTACATTATAATTCAAAATACTTACGACATAGCCAAAAATACTTTGAGTAAAATTGTACATTAAACATCGATCAAAAAGTATAAACAAATAAAAATAATGTACTAAAAGCAAAGTAATTGATAATTAATATTACCTGATCAGAAATTGTGAATTTAACAGCCGTGACTACAGTTGTTCTCATTAGCGGCGACGTTGAACTTAAAGATTGTTGTAATTTTGGTAGTAAATTAGATGGATCAATTAGAGTTAATTTTCCCAGACATTCAGCCACAACGTTACGAGTCCCTTCTTCAGTACATTCGCAATGTCGGAAAAGTTGTTGCCATATAGCAGGAACGAATGGAAGCAACTGCCGAACGCCTTCAGATGTCGATGATAAACATGTGATAATCTATTAAATATTATATTAA
>WYDF02275377.1:0-17652 GCA_009867245.2 Adranes taylori | reverse complement strand
ATTTCAAACACATCCTTCTTACTTTCTCTCCCTCCTCTTTTACACACCATAACCTTTGTCTTATTCACATTCACTTCAACCCTCTTTTCCTCATATATCTATTCACCCTCTCTATCACTTCATTCATCTCCTCTCTGCTACCCACACTATCTCTGCCATGCACACTATGTCATCCGCATATGGTAATTACTACTGAATACTTATGGTAATTTGAAACCATGTTTCAGTGGTTTCAAAACATTTAAATTTTTTTCTTGTTATATTATGATTAAAATAAATTTTAATTATGGAGAAATGTTCTAATTCTAGTTTAAATTTATCATTCTTGTATCACATCTTCAAATATGACGTCATAAAAAGATTTTCTTACTCTGACATTATCAACTTATAAAGGTTAAAAGTGCGTATAGCTCACTTTGGGTTTTTTAGGTCACATTTTGATTGCTTTATTATTCACATTGATTTTTTTTATGAGACTTCATGTATACGAACGTAAGTTTTATTATACTTGATTATTTTTTATTATCGCGCTTAATTTTGCTGCGACTAAAAAGAAGTTGACTCATTATCCAAATTTATTCAAAAAAAAACTATTACAATTTGTCTCACTGAAAACTTTCACTTAGACGTTTTACACTAATTTGTTATCATTAACGTTTTAGGTTCAAATTTCACAAGAGAGGCATATGTGACGTTGGAAAAGACCACATAATTTTATTGTTAAATTTCTAAATCATAAATAAGTTAAATTGTAAGAAAAAACTATGCTCCAGTTAATGTCTCCAGTGCTAATAAATGAATGTCGCTTCAAATTAATAAGATTCGTTTGTATTCGATTCTCAGTCAAGCTCTAAGAAGACAACGCGCTTAATAGATATATGGACAGACATACGTTCATGTTAATTAGTTACGAGCGTCTTTGGACTTGTTAATTTGATTCTATAAAACGAACGTAGAGAGTAGTTTCATAACCTTTATCAAAACTCATAGTCGCTATGACTCACCACCAGGTGCAGCTGTACAGTTGCAAAAGTGACTCTGTAATCGTTAATCCCCGCAAATCTTCGGCTGGATTGGTCTTGAGACCTTATGTACTTTTAGAAAATATCCGACTTTAAAGCAGAAGAGAAATAAACTTTTAAGTAGTTAGAGAGGGATGTACTGAGTTGGGGTCGAAGCTGGCGCCAGCTGAGATACTTCCCTCATCTATTTTGCTGCTAGTAGCCGGCCATTTAGGGCCTTCAAAACTATGTATAGGATTAGAGAACCATTTTAGTTTGCTTTAGTTTTGTTTTTTGAAAAAACATTATTTTGGAGTACGAGCACTGTTGTTTACCTAATTAATTTAAATTGTTTTATTGGGAGCAATTTCGTTTCGTTCTCAATAAAACTTGGTAGTTTTATGACTAATGAAACTATTTGGCTTCTTCAAGATAATTGTCGAAAAGAACATGCAATAGCATGATTTGTTTCATTCATATACCATGTACATGTGACTATATTGTGCAATTTGGAGATTTTGATTGGGAAGCACGTTTTAACTGCTCGGAGATCTGTCGCCCGACATAAACGGTTTTTGATCGGTAGACTTTTCCCCAGCTCCTAACTAAAGTTGGCGATCTACATGGCGATTTCAATGTTTGACACCATTGCCTGGAAAAATTCATTAATATTGTAACCAACCAACGTCGTAGATCCTTTAATCACGAGTTTTCACTTTCTCCTGATTTTACCTTCGATAATTCGCTATAGATGGTCGTACTTCATTTATCCCATAATAGGACCAATATAATAGAGCTTCCTTTTCTTGGTGGTATTTAGTAGGTCATAGTCGAGTTGAGGGTCCAGCATTTAATCTCATATAAAATAACAGGAAAAACCTAGCAACGTAACATGTGCATTATGAAGTTGATTGGTAAATCGATGCTAGTGAAGAGGTTCTTCATGTTAAGGAAAGTGTGTAGGGCATTCTCAATTCGAGCTTGAACTTCTTTGCTATTGTCGCCTTGTCGTTAATGTTGGTATCAAAAGATTTGAAAGTAGATACACCTTCAACTACTTCTTTATCGTGAATTTTTAATACAGCTCCCACCATCATTTTGGTTTTGGTCAACACCATCATTTTGGTTCTGATGTGTTCATATACAAGCCAAGTTTTTCACCTGGCTCCAGAACAAGGTTCAAAACAAATTATAGTTTATCGAGACTGCTAGCTAAGATCACAGTATCATCTGCATGTCTAAAGTTATTAATAAAAACTATTATTTTGATACCAAGAGCTCTGGTAGTGGAAGCCTCTAAGTATAGCTTGAAGAGCAGCGGTGATGAAATGCACCCTTGACGTATATATTTCCTAATTTTTTCCTTTTCTGAAGTCGACTGCACTAATTTAACTTCCGGGATCTGATTCCAAAATAGATTTGCAATAAAACACACGTCTGATTCATCTTCCAGTGTGTGTGGCGCAGTATTTCTATCATTTTTGATGTTGCACACAATCCACAGCCTTCCGATAAGTACGCATATTAGTTCACGTTCATTTCAAGGCACCTGTGAGTTAAGATATCATGGGCGCGAGAAGACTGCTTCACACGTACATACCCCGTTTCTGATACCAACCTGGGTGTCTTCTATTTGATTTTCACACTTGTTATAAATATTTGCATGATTTATTCTCAGGAAGACTTTTAGCACGTAAGATATCACGTTTATTATTCAGTAGTCGTCGTATTGTGAAGCATTATACTCTTTCGACAGTGTGATAAAAGTAGATTGTTTTCTGCAATTAGTTTGGGCATTTCGGCATGAATACCGTCTGTGCCAAATGTTTGTTATTTCTTTGACGCATAATGGCGTTTTCTAGTTCCTCTTTAGTTACATAGAGTCCAGTAATTCATTCCGTGATAGCAAATTGAGTAAGATCTCTAGACTATCTTCTTTTAACAGCGATTCTATGTACTTCTTTTACATTTGCAGTTTATTTTCTAATCCTATAATAACTCGATTGTTGGAAACTTTTAGAATTGTCATTTTTAGACAGTCAATATGTATCTAAAATTTAGAGTGCAGTTGCTCTTTTCGGACGTAAAGCGAATTTGAGTTTGTTAGAATTAGCATTAAATTCTAACAACATTGCTTTAATCCAAAAATTCTGGACTAAAAATTAAAGGATCTTAAAAGATTCTTTAATTATCAAGCGATGCATTGTTTTTAAAATACTGCAATGCTAAAAGAATGATACTAATAAATTCATTTTCTTTAAAATATTTTATATATTTTTTGCAAAAACGAATGAAATAAGATATATACTTTTTCTTCAAACATTCTAATACATCGCGACTAAGCACACGTTAATAGCCCACCGCTACTATCTTTTAGATGTCCGATGGGGCGAAGAGGTAAATCTACCCCGAAGTCAGGAGAAATCGGTAATAACTCATATATTACATCTAGTGATTAAAAAGAGCACATGAAATATACTTTTTAAACGGACGTCAATATATAAGAAAGGGTTAAAGTAAGTTTGAGAGAGCAGCCCCGTAGAGAGCAGCATATTCTCTGGTTACATTTAAAATTTTATTATAGCTCAGTCTAAGTACGCGATTAATTTTAAAATTAGAGTACGCGATTACTTTTACTGTTCAGAATTATGTCAGGGGTTCCAATGTAAGTACATCATTAAATTATTTTAAAGGAATGAAAAACAACTTAGTGTTTTATTTACCTATTTTATCATCAATAAATAATATAATATTCCAACGTTACTAATTTTCATTTTCAAATAAATTAATCGATTAAGTAATGTATTAATATGGATTTCACGTTTCGATTATTATTTGTTAATTAATAGTACAGTTTGCCGATGGCGTATTGACTTTATGAATATTTATCCAATTAAAACGACACTATATTTTATGACATTATCCGCCAACCGATCTATATTGAATCCTAGTAGTTTCTTTTATAAATTAAATGTTGCTAAGTATATTTGTTATTAATTGCCGATTTGAATAGAAACTCTGTTGATAAAAGTCTTTTATTTTTGTATTACAAATAAATCATATCTAGATCTTGCTCCATTACTTTCCAAAATACGTTAATCCAATAGTAATTGTATGTAAAATTAATTGATTAGAAAAATAGAACCCTTATTCAAGCAAGGGTTCTGATAATTATTACTCCTATTCAATTTCTATTTGTACAATGTATGCTTATTAAGAAACCCCTTATTACTATATTTTGAACGTTGAGTACGTCCTAACTTAACTTTTGCTTTTTTTTATCCCGAAAGGATTTAATGGGCCTGAATTGGTGATTTTATTTTTTCAGTTGGGGTTCACGCAGTCTCTAGTCACAAAAAAACGTGAGAATGCGCAGGATTTAGTTTTGGATTTGGAGTATTACTATTTATTTCACGTTGAAAGAATATAGAGTAACAAATGCGCAAATAAAACATATTTCAGAATAAAAGACCTTGATTCTGACAGTTTGAATAATTGAAATTATGAGAAATGTAAATCTTATAGTTTAAGATCCGGCATTAAAAAAATATACCCTCATCTGTCAATTGAATGAAATAATTTTTTATAGCCTGATTTTAATGTAGTGAATGTAAGTAAACAACCTCTGCCAGCATAGGTCTGCTACAATTAATAATAATTAATTAATTAACAGTTAATTTATTTATAATTGTTACCTTCACATGTTAATTACATAAACTAAGCAGAAAATTTAAATATTGTATATTATAAACCTTATTGTAGTAAGCACCCATCTCTATGACTGCTACACTTACCTGCAGCCAGGTGAGAACAGGTAGATAAAGTTAACTTATTTCCCTCATACGTTTTTTTAAATTGTTAATTTTTCCATAGAAATATAGCCTCGACTCAAAACTTCAAAATCAAAATTTTTCGTGATTTCTATATTTGTAGAGATATTTTATATTATATATATATATATATATATATATATATTATATATGTTTATGTACAGATATATGGCATGTGGAAGATAAAAGTTTAAAATCCCAAAATATCTGGAATGTTCTTTATAATTTCTGGCATTCGTGGACTATTAAAAATGCATTAATATAAAAACAACTCTATTATTCGGAGTATTTAACATATACAAAATAAATAAAGTAATTAAACGTAATTTTCTTAGAGTGTACTATGTATTCCACTGCGGACATTTTCATTCAATTTTCCACGAAAGATAAAACTTTATTATCCTATTAGCGAGGGCACAATAAACTCTTAACATTGTGTTGTTGTTGTTACTAATAAAATAAATTGTTTTCAGTAGACTGGTGAACGTTACAATCTACAGTCGACAGTCCGTATCGGGATGCGAATCCAGAAAAGTTGACGTCCCACAGGAATATATCGTATTCAGTGACATGAAAAATGGCCAATTGGTTGCACGTTCCATAGCCAAATGGAATGAGATCGTAGATCAAAGGATTTGGACCACTTTGGGTAGGTTTGACGTTTGCTTATATTAAATTTTTTTTATAGGTCTACATTTATATGTCAAACGTTGTTTGTCGATGATTTGAAAAATTTATAAGATTTGTATGTTTATCATATATCATACTGAAATATTTTTTTGTTATTTCTGATAACATGTTTTCATAAAAAAATATTTTTTTGATACTTTTTGTAGTAAATAAATTAGTATTCTATAATAAGGAGATTTTAGACTTCCTTACTTAGTTTTGTATTTTACAACCGGTTTCGCTAATTTACATTAGCATCTTCAGGTGTTACAATATAAAATATATCATATATATATATATATATTTATATATATATATATAATATGAAAATATAAATTGTGGCTACTTTGAGGAGTTTAGAATGTTTGTGCTTGTTTGTACTTTTTAGAGAAAATTTAGTATTTTTTTATATTTTAGATTACATCGATTAATATAAAAACAGAAGCAAGTACGAACATTCTAACCTCCTCAAAAATTGAACTACCCTTAATATTTATATTTCCACGTATTATATTTTTTATGTGTTGTCGCTTTTAATTTTGAGGGATGATTTTGCTTCCAACGTGACTGGCGAAAGACAATACTTTTAATGGAGTACTCAGAGATTCTCCACTACACTACGGTATCCCCTTGAACAATAAACACAAAATGCTATGTCTTCATTTTAATACACATACTATGAAATGATGTCCTAATCCCCAGTTTCTGCACACTGTTTAGAATAAAATACAAGACAAAGTAATAGTCAACGTTCCCAGTACTATATTGAACTTTCTAAAAACAGCGCCGCACAGCTTAACATCTACCAATCGTTCTTCTTGGTCAAGGCGGTTTAAATAAAACAGATACATAAATTCAACTAACTGTATTAACAATGATGTGGTTAATGTTACATATAAATAGTCAATAATTATTTGTACAATCAAAATAAATAACGCATCATCAAAATGATAAAATACAATAATATTTGTATTCAATTACTACATGCACATAAATTAAAAATCATGGTAAGTTTTGTCAAATAAATTTCCCAATTATTTATGAAATTATCTTACAGTTTTTGTCATTCCTGCTATAACAAACTTATTTTAGAATAACGCACTATTACCAATTCAATCCAACGTATTTGCAATAACCTAAATAAATAAACTTGTTGCCCAATTAATTTAATTTATTTTATTGAAGGCGTTCAAACTCAAAAGAATTATTTAATTGTTATCCAACACTGTACTCTCCAACGCCTCTTATCTAACTTCCGATACTAAATTATAACTTTAATTTATTCATGATCTAATTTGAAACAAATTATAATTTAATTTAATTTATTTCATGGCTTTATTTTCAAGCCACTGACAGGGATTCACCTTACAACAAAAAATTTCCTTTTATGGAAAATTGCATTCATCTAATGTATTATCCTCTAACCTACTTTGTCTAATTGCTATCGCCATGATTAATGTAAATCCAATCAAACATGCTTTTATTAGTCATACTTATACAGTTTTCACAGTACGCTCTTACTTACTATTGCTTGATTACCAATTAGATTTATTTATCCACACATACACTGCCAATGGTGTGGCCTAGCTCACCCACTACAATTGCTGTATGGGTCGGTGGTTCGGGTCGTGTGAAAAAGAGTTTGTTCAATATTGAATTAAATACAATAGAGTTTAATTAACGATAATTGGTTATTTCTACATTCTAATTATAAAACTTTTATGGTAAACCTGTAAGCAAAACTGACAGCCTGTTTTCAACTACTTTGTCTAGCTAAGAAACTACTTACGTATCAAGCATACAGAACTATCTACTATACGACTAAATTTAAATAAGAACCTTTTTCATTACAATATTTTATACTGTAGCACCTGAAGATGCCAATTTAAGTTAGCGAAACGAGTCGTGAAAAATTAAAACTGAATAGGGAAGTACAAGTTGAATTTTATTAATGAACTAAGTTTGTAAGAAGCGTGAAAGCAAATTAAGTCAGTCTTGATTTTATTAATGCGCATAATGTTTTATAGTTTTTGTTTTGGTTTTGGAAATTATAATTCAGGTTTTCAAATCTTTCATATGTTTTACTTTGCTATGATGTTTTGCTACCTCATCAAAAATAGGCTGATTTTCCCTTCTTAAGATAGAAGGGAAAATGATTTTCCCTTGCTTTCCATAATTGAAAGATGATTCAAGTCTGCGTTAGCCGTTTGAACATTGTAACTCAATGTCACACAGAGACTTTCCGGCGTTTCTCAAACTTTTCGAATCTTTAAGGAGGATACTGTTATAGATACGATTAGATTGTCTACTGGAGAGATACAGGAGAGATGGATCGTAAATAAAAGATGGTGGCATGGTGGAAAACTAATACAAAGAAGAGAGGTAAAAAAAAGTTGAAAGTCAAATGGTTAATAAGGTCGTGATGATAAGTGGAAATAGTGATGATAGGCACTGAATGGAGAAGAAAAATTCGCGAGTAGAAATTAGAATTTTTTTTGGGGATCTACTGGCGAAGGAAACAAGCATTAAGGTAAAATTTAAAGCTTAATGCCAAAAGACAGTCACGTTGGAAGTTGTGAGATTGAATTGAATTAGCTTTTACAGGATTTATTAGTTACACTTTTAGTCAAAACACATTTGATTAACCGGGAATAGTAGATCAATAATTTAGGATATATGGGGTTTTCAGAATTTCAAACACTATTAAAATTAACAATTAAACAATAATTATTGGAATTATTACTTAATTAAAGCCTTGAATCAACCTTAATAAAACAAATACGGAGCATGGATTAATAAAACTCAATTGAAATAAAACACATCGAGATTTTAAAATACTCTACTAAGCAGTAAGTAATATATTTTACATGCGCAACAATTATGGGTGGTTCAGTTTGTCAAATAATAAAACAGATACTGATTAAGATTAATTGTATATACATAAATGTTAATGCAAAGACAACATCATTTTCCTCCAAGACAAAAATAAATCAATTAGCGACCAAGCAACATTTAATTAATAATAATAATTTGAGAGTAATTAATAAACAATTGGTTGACCGATATCATATAAAATATAATACGGTTACGATTTATTAAATTAGCATAAAGGTTTATTTAAAGAGCAGTGATGTTTCTGTCGAAAGAATCAAACCAGCCCCAAGGGGAACAAGTTTTGCCCGCACAGGCACTTCAAAAGGAATTGCGAAACTAGTCCTAGGGAAAAAGAGAATAAACATAGGACTTGTAAACTGTAATGTAAAAATCGCAACAACAAAGTGCTACAAATGCACCAAGAGGGGGCACGTGGCCAAAGAGGGCATATAGGTAGAGAACGTGTCAGTGTGCTACAGCTGCGGCAAAGAAGGACACGAAGCTCTAGACTGCGAAAAGCGAGATAAAGACAAAAGAAAAGACAAGACTCAAAATAAAATTAAAAACAAAGAAGAAACAAGAAACAGCCAAGGAAATGGCAATAAAAGGGAAAACCAAGCAAATCAAACAGACGGTCCAAATACAAATTCCAGTTTACAAATTTAAAATAAAAATTGAAATGGAAATAATGCAAATAAACCTAAACAATAGCCAACTCGCATAACATCTTTTAAAACAAACAGTCCTAGAGCAAAGAATCTAGCTTGTAATCATAAGTGAGAAAAAGCTAACTTTTGGAAGCGCATACTACGAAGTTGATACCAAAAAAACAGTAATATGTTACTGTAGCCAAACCATCAGTAAATCTATAAAAAATATTAGAATGGGAATAAGGTGGATCCCAATTGCCTGTACAAACAGGAGAATTTACAGTATTTATTTATCACCGAATGAACCTCTCCGAACCTCATTGAAGGTCTCCGAGAAATACTAAAGAAAGTGGAAGATGACTTCAGACAGGAGACAAACAGGAGACTCACATCAGAAAACTTGCATTCAAAGTCATTTGCCTGGGGCGCAAAAGAGGAATTGTGGTAGAAGAATTTGCAGCTACGCTGAACTTACTTTGCTGCAATGAGGGCGCAAAACCTACTTTCGAGGGAAGGAAGCAGACATCGATAATAGATATCACGCTTGTATTCAACAAAGCAGCGAGAAAAATCTACAGCTGGAGAGTTGAAGGGCCGGTTGAGTCAGGAAAAGACCCCATGTATGTATATCCGATATAAGCTGGAACTAAAAGAGAAAACTATAAATCTGGGCATTCGCCACAAATAAAATGCCAAATGGGCTACAAGGAAGCTGCGGGAGAAAATGTTCATAGTAGCAATAAAATACGAAGAACAATGTCATGTCGAATATGAAACACTATGGGATCCGGCAGAAGCCCTGAATTAAATGATAAGCCATTCGTGCATGAGAAGTATACCTACAAGAAGAAGCCACACATGTACAAAAATATAGTGGTGGAACGATAACATAGCAAGTTTAAGGCAGCTGAGAATAAGAGCCGGAAACACATATTAAAGAATCATCGAAAGAGGAGCCCTCCTGCTGTTAAGGAAGACAATCAAAAGGCAAACGTGGCAAAAAACCTGATTAAAGAAACTGTAAGAGCCAAAAAAAAAGGGTATGGAACACGCTGATAGATCAAGTGAATAGTCGTGAATAGTAAAATAAATAGTTCAAATATAAATCCAGCGTTAGATGCATCTGGAAAACTGGAAGAAGTGGCGAAACAGAAATGGAAAACCTGGTAGGTGCGGAACAAGAAAAACTTAAGGACTTCATTGAAGACGAGTTGAAAGAGGCTGCTTCTAAAATTAAAGAGAGGAAGGCACCAGGGCCGGACAGAATACCACTTTATGATGCATTGGACAGAATACATTGAAACTATAAAAATAACGGCAACGCATGTTCCAAAACTTTTACTAAGAACTCTAAGCAGAACCTTATCGGAATGAAAAATCCCTAATGTTTGGAAATCAGCTGAACTCATTCTCATAAGAAAGCCAAATAAACCTACTGATGAACTTAGTGGATACACACCTATCTGTTTCCTAACATATTTATCTGTTCGTTCCGTACCTGTTTCCTGAACAGAATAGGAAAATTATTTGAACGGTTAGCATTGAAAAGGCTCCAGATATACATTGATATTAGGGGAGGACTCTCGACAAGACAGGTTGCCTTGCGTAAAGACAAAGACATAATAACGCCGCTTATAAACCGCCGCTTATAAACCACGCACATGGAGAACTAGGAAAGTGTGCTGGTAGCATAGGAAAGAAATAGGAAAGGAAAGAAAGTGATGGAAACATTAGACGATGGCAACGCTTTCAAATCAGCCATCTGCAATTCCACCTTGAAGGCGCTGAAAGATAAGGAAGTTCCAACGTAAATAAAGAGAAACGAGGCAGATTACTTCAGAGATGGAATAGTAAAATGCGAAAGCGAAAGTAGAAAATACCAATGGAATCTGACAACCGGGATATCGCAAGGATCAGTCCTAGGACCATGGTTGTAGGATGTGTGGAAGATTATGTACGACGGGTCCCTAGAGCTTCCATATGAATAGAGATCATTGGCTTCGCAGACCACACAGCGGTACTGGGTACCGCAAAAACATCCGATGCATTAGAACGCAAAGTCAATTCGGCGCTAGAGGTAATATCTCGCGCTAGCTAAAAGTAATAACAACAAGTGGCTAACCGAAAACAAACTGAGCTTAAAGTCTGAAAAACATAAGCTATGCTGTTAACAGGGAGCAGAAAGATGACGACACCAAAAATAAAGGCAGAGGGCTACCTGATAAATTTACAAAAATGCATTAAATACTTAGATGTAGTTTGACTCCTAGCCTCAAATTTACCGAACATAACAAGTAAGCCGCAGAGAAAGAACGAACTAAAATTCTGGTAATTTTGACGTTGATGCTCAGAACCAATAGGCCAAAATCCAGCAATAGGAGGCTCTTGTACAGTGTTTCCGACTCTAGTATATTATACATATTTTCTATTTGGTCGGAATCTACAAAATTCCAGCGGATAAGATTGAAACTAACCGCCATCTAAAGAGTGGGGCTCCTGGGACTCGCGGTAGCATACATCACAGTTTCAAATATAGCGCTGTAAGTATTAGCAGGGAAGCCACCGGTTCATCTGCAAACCCGGAAAAGAAACTGGAGCAAAAAGAAGCTGAAAGAGGAAACTGGGCCAACAGATAGCATTAGAAACAAACTAACCGAAGCCCTGCTGTTAGATGGGCAATTGGAATAGGACAGCTCGGACAATGGAATGTAGGCACATAGATTAATACCTAAAAATCACTCCCTGACAGAAGAGAAGCCATGGAGAAATCACCTAACGCAGTCCTTAAGGGGTCAATTCGGGCACGTCAGCTTCGCAAAATACCTAAAAAGAATAGGCAAAATAAACGCCGACATTAACGAACATTGCAAAAATGAATGCGACGACGCGGAACACACTGTCTTCCGCTACAGTTCCTAGACCGAGGAAAGAACAAAATTGTGGATAGCGCTAACAGAACTGGAACGATGTGGACGTATACATAAAGATATAATGTAGAAGAAAGGGGCAATGGAGATTGAAGTAGGGAGATCAAATGTGATGGACTATGTGTCAAAAGTAAATATAGATATGACGGGCTAAATGCAAACTAGCTCTGTGGATATCGAAACTGTGTAAAAAACAGTGATAAAGTAACTGTGATAGCGATATTGAAACCGTGATGAAACCGGAATAATAAGCAAAATGTATTAAAGTAAAGCAAAAAAAACACTATGATACTAGAACTGTGATAAATAACTGTAATAGTTCATAGCTCATGCAAGCACCCAAGGAAGCCTTTACTCTAAAGAATGTTTAACACGATCTGTAAGAGTCCGATACTACCACACAGTATGGGCGACGTGGTGTCCATACAGGATTCTCCACCTCGCTCGTAAAAAAATCATAAAAGTTTATCTGCCAGGGGTACACTTTATTTTCAATTCGTAAATAAATCTGAAAACTAGTACATTTCACAATCATGAACGACAATAAAATTAAACATACGAGTGATAAACTTAAAACTAGGTTTAATCACAATCTGAAAAACATCTGAATAACTGAAAACTTTTGAATAACTTCTAAATTTTGCCGTTTATATCTTTATCTCAGCTTAGGCCGATATATTTCAGATTGAGTTGTGGCAGGTGTTTTTTACATCTCTGCATCACTCTTATGTTTATTAAAAAGTCTATTACTTACATTTCTTTTTATTATCCCTCTCTAACACACTGGAGCACAAAACTCGTTTGCGTAAAAACAACTACATTATTTCCCTTAAACTAATTTCTTTTGACTCGCTAGATTTTCACTCACCTACAAGGTGCCACCTGCACGTTGAAATGACTATGCCTCTATGACATCTATTTTTCTATTTATCTATATTCCGTAAATCATTTAAAATATTTAAAGATCTCTACGATAGAATCCCAAGATGTGAATATGTCTAATATCTTTTTGGCGTTACAATATATCACGTTTGGGCAATAAGGTTAAATGTAAGAAGATGAAAAAGTATGTGTATAAATTTTCATAAATTTATTTACTTTTCACAGGATTATTTCTAGTACACTGATATAATTTCTTCTACTGTTTCAAAATATAAAACGTGAACAAAGTACGTCAATATTATAGGTTATCTTGTTCAGTGTGAAATGATAGGAGGACATATCAGAAACAACGAAACACTGAATGGTATCAGAAATAACGGTTACACGAAGCCTCCTGCTTTCTGACAAACTAAACTATTATCATGGAAAAAAGTAAAATCAAACCAATTTCCATCTAACTAATCTCAGCTTAGGATGCAACATGATATGTCGGATAAAAGGATTTTGTTCACAATTTATCCGCCTGTCAGTCTAGGGAGTGTGGACAGTCTAGGGAATGTAGAGCGTACGTTACGCGTCTATACGAGCTTAAACGAGTTATTGTACGTACATTATCTTTGCTCTTTCAATCTGTCGTGAAATAAAAATTCATTGCGCTAGCAGTAATCATGTAGATCAAAGTTGGAACTGGTTACGGAATTTATTCTTATAAAAGCAAAATCGTGGTTTTGTTATTATTCTCTTTGCATAAGCACTATACCGCTTTCTTTCTTTTTTTTTTGTTATATAGCTTAGGCATGAGCCTCAAAAAGCGGGTGGGGAGAAATAAATGTTGGTATTATTATTTTTTTATTTACTTTTTTAAAAAATTCTTTTTTATTTTTAATCTTTCTATTATTTTTTATTTTATTTATTGACAATTTTTTTATTCCTTTTTATTTTATTTTTACTTTTGTTTTTGTTTCTATTATTATTTCTTTATTTTTTAATGTTTTATAGTTTTTTCATTTTTGAGTTATTTTTATGTATTTATTTTTTACGTAATTTCTGTTTGTTATTTATTTTATTTTTTATTTTATTATTTTTTTAGTTTACTTATTTTCTACTTTTTTAATTTCTTTCTATTTTTCATTTATTTTATTTTTTTAATATTTTTATTGTTTTTATTTCGTAATTTTTATTTTTGGTTATTTTTTATATATTTATTTTCTAACCATTTTTTATTTTTGTGTTTTTTAAATCTTCCATTTTATTTTATTTACTTATTTATTTATTTTTTATTAAAAAAAATTTATTGTTGGTATATTCCACACAAATTTATATGGTTGTAGGTTAACACATGTAGAACGCAATAACAGTATAACATAAATAGGTAAAATGCATCTACTTGCGATTTTAATTGACTGACATTGTTGATTGAAGTTAATTATAATGCAAAAAGTAATAAGGATGGTCCATTCTGTTCCATTAAAAAACTAAACAGATAAAAATTAGCGAACTTGATGAATGATGGATGAATAAAAATTAGCGAGACTTTTTGTTATTATTTGTTAGTTGGTGTTGAGGGTGAATGTGAATTAAACTTCTCTAATGGCATGTCAACGCTTGAATCTACGGATGCTGACACTAGTCTGATTAAAGTGATGGAACGTCGATTTTATTGTTGGCAATGGTAAGAATGTCGTCATCCAGTCATTCAATAGGTTTAAAGATGTGAAATAGATAGTTGTGTTATGAGAGCGAGTGGACGTCGTAATGGATCTTAGGCGTTGAGATTGGAGAGATTGGCGATCCGATGGTTGGTGACGAATTTTCTGCTTGGATTGATGACTGACGGCGCCTACGTGATTGATTCCTCCTGGTTCCATTAAAGTATCAGTTCACAAGGGAGGGGTTATAAATGTAAATGCGAGCAAAAGATGAGAGAAATGGATATGAAAAAAGGAGGATTCTGCTGAAGTTTGAGAGTGTGTTATTTGATGAGTAGCATGGTGCGTAGATACTTGGGTTTCGATTGTAGATTATTCGATGTGTTCTTATATCTGATTAGATTCATGTTGGCTACATGCTACTTTCAACAGGTCATTCTCATGACGGCGATAAACGCTCGCTGACCGAGAGTTAGAGATGGTCGTTTTATTGTTAGTTATAACTCCGGATAGACCGAGGTTCTCGGGTCACATCCGAACATCACAATTCCCAAATTGCGTCTTTTGCTTATATCATTTACTCCAAAGGAACAATTTGGCCCTCTTTTGTTAAGCCGCCTATTGTATGGTTCATTTAGGAGCCCACTAGATTCTCAGGGGATTATAAAATTCATTGGTTTCCTTATGTCTCATTTACTCGACAAAACCCATTTGGTTCTCTTGCTCATTCTGTCTATTATATGACGATAATAGACAGAATAATTCGCTAAAATTTAGGGGATTTGATATACAACACTTATATATACGTGTTGCTTCTTATAACCCATTTATTCAAGGGTCCAAGTTATAGACTCTTAGAGGTAGCGTATCTATAAAAGTTTTCTATCAATATTTCGCTTCTGGTTTGTCGTTGGCTTATGGCTGTCACAAAATGTGACCCCCTCGTTTCATATAAATTTACTATCTTTATTTTGTTTCTGGTTTGTCGTTGCTCCTTGCTCCATACAAATTTCCTATCTATATTTTGCTTCTGGTTTGTCATTGGCTTAAGAAGGTTTGGGCTTCAGGCCCCCTTGTTCTATACGAATTCTATATAGCTATCAGTTTTAAGTTGTTGGGTGGAAATGATTGGAAATCGGTGGAAAAGACCAGTAGGGTCATACATTTATGATCTAATTCGCAAACAAGATTGAAAGATTTATTTAATGATAAAAACATAACTAAATTAAACACGAGTCGAACACTTTCTAAATTCTACGGTATAAACATCTACTGAAATTGGATCGATGCACCGAAATTTGACCTTTTATCTTTGTTATTTCTAGGCATATATATTTTTATAAGATTTCAGCCTACGATTTATAGTATAACGTATGAATTATTTAACAATTTATATTTCATTATTTGTTAATATCGTATTGCATTATTATATTAATTTATTAAGTTAATTTCTGTTAGGATAATTAACCTACAAGAGATGTATGTGTTGTATTCTAATTCAAGTATATAGAAAGCAAATAATGTCTTAAATAACTTAAATGACAAAAAGTATGTACAGTAGAATTAAATTAAATTGAGTACATCTTCACTCTTTACACTATAGTAACTGTATTTTGGTGTTCAGTCTAGCGCCATCTAGCTATCGTCCTAAGATTCTTAAAATAATTTCCAGGTGTTCTGTCGGCCACTTCACCAATAATTTTCTAATATTCTACATGAATTGTTTATTTTTTTTTAAATTAGTACTTGATGTAAGCAATAATTTTAGGACAAACATCGTACACGTAGCTTATTTATAGACTATTTATTGCGCGAGTAGGTCATAAAAATAAGTCATATTTTAGCAATAAACAAAGCTAATTAGCAGAGGCGACAGCAAATTATTACATTTCAGTAAAAAATACAATGAGTTCCGTCATGGATGGGTCTAGCGTGAAAACGACCGAAATAAAACATAATAGAAATACATAAAAGGACAAGACAACAAAAGGACAAAAAAACAAGCGCAATACAATACTCTGCTTGATTTATGTTTGTACCGGGAAACTGCCCTAAAAGCCTTACAGCGAGATTTTATCTCCTAGCTTTTTATTTCAGTGTTAGACAACACAAAAACGGAAGTTGTAGCAATTTATATCTTCTGTTTCAACATTTTTACCAAATTAAGGCTAGTGTTATTTTTTTAGTATTATTTTAATTATTTTTTTTTTGCTCTCCGTAATACATAAAATACATCTTGATATTTAAAAATATGTTATATAAACGCCGCTTTATGTATGCCGCTGAGATTGAAATAACGTAAATAAATTCTGAATTTGTGTTTTTAATAAAACAGAAATAAGGATTTAATCTAGAGCTTTCAAAGCCTCAAGTTGACGATGCCATCTTTGGGAAAAGCAGAAGTTTCAAACGAGTTTCTAATGAAATTCCGTTTCGCTTTTAAAGATGTGTTTGTGTCTTTAAGGATTTCCCATAACCAATGGAAACGAAATATGGCAGGCAAAGTTGTTACAGAATTGAATTCTATCAAAATAGGATCGTAATTATCTAATTGACTATATGCTGCTTTTATTTTATTCTTGAAGTTAATTATAATTCAAAATTTGTTAGGTTGTTCCATTCCATTCCATTCTATTAATAACAAGTTAGCAAGTAAAAGGTAGCGAACTAGAGTTAATTTGATTTTTGTTTTTATTTGTTTTTCCGATTGGAACGTGACTTCTCTTCCAACTCGTCAACTCGTTCTTATGCAGATGTCGGTAGAATTAAATGGTTGAATCATGGGTTACTAGCAAAGATACTGTAGGTTGTTCTAACCAGCTACCAGTGACGAAGGTATAAAATACGTATGGGATAATATCTGACGGAGGTGGAAGTGGTGAGTATGTGACGTTGTAATCGCTGTCGCCGAAGGAATAACGTAAGAGGCGACTGTGATGGCCCTTACGAGTTATCGGATATAGCCATCCTTTCACAAGAGTGGTATGTTGCCTGGAGCTGTGGGCGGAATCGGCAAATCTGGATTGCGGTTCTTCTTCTTGAAGTAGGCACATCTACTAATATGCATGAAGTCCGCGACCAGCGCAGCTTGATGGGCCTCTTTGGCGTTGTCCCTCGGTCATCCGAGTTCGCCCAGTGTGCTTTGAGTTCGGTTTCTCTCTTCATCTGTC
>WYDF02275366.1:0-17653 GCA_009867245.2 Adranes taylori | reverse complement strand
TGTAAGTGATGAGCACGGAGAGCGATTCCACCAAGACGTTGCTGTAATGGAGAAACGCTACAAAGGAAAATTGTCACCTGCAATGCTAGCAGACTTTTGCTGGATGATGCAACGCGATGCCCCTGAGATAGGACATATCACTGAGATAGGAAAAAATATTCTATATTATTCAATAATTCTATAACTGAATGATAAGTTGACAAAATTATGACTATTTTTCTCACAACAGCAAATAGTAAAAACTAATTATGATATTAAATTTACCTTTGGTACAATACAGTCAGAACACGAAATAAGACACTGTTTTAGAAATTACAGCCATGCATTCTTTACAACCGTTAGTCAGCAAGACGTTCAGTTATCGTTGCGCGAAGTGTCAATATGTCAAAAATGACAATTTTTGATTTATGACATTGTTGCAACAAATGAACAATACTCGTATGTAATTGCTTACTAACATGCGTATTTTGTACAGCTTTGGCTTTTACGTACTCTTGTTTATTTTCAGATGTATTCCGTATTATTCATTCTGCACTTATTTCCGTCATCTTTCTGTAATTTCCGTGAATGCAAAGTCTTTTACTTTTAAAACGTGGTTTAATATTTTATTTGGGTCTTTTGCTTAATAACAAAAGTGCTTCGGTTATAAAATTAATCGTAGACGTGTAAAGTAGTTAGATTTGTGAACTTCGACCTGAGTATTGTTGAACACCTAGAGTGTTGTTCAACTTGAGTATTGTATTGTTGACTTTGTTCAACCCAACGATATTTTCGTTTCATGATTCGCCTGTTTATTTTATTCTTTTGCCTAAGGTGCTTTATTTTTATTTTAATCTGGTTTTGCTCCTTAATTTTTGATTCCAGAACTTGATATTTGGTCTGGAATATCATTCTTAATTTTATTTTTTAATTTATTCATTATTGTTGTTTTAGTATTCGTTCTGTATAAAATTCTTACATGTTCCTTTGTGTTTAAAAGGATTTAAAAAATACTGACATTAAGCTTAATCTCGAAATACGGCGCAATAAGGAATAAATTAGTCTGAACATTCGTGACTGAAAATACTGTTGACGACAGTGTACTCTGGGAGAAATTGTATTGAATGAAACAGATATATACATATATTGGGATTAAAAAGACTGTCTATGTTTGAATGGAAGTATTATAATGAGTAAAGGGAGGAGGGGTATAAATAGGTACGGATAGTTATGAAATAGAAAGATGGTATATGAAACTATAAGTTGATTAATAAATTTAAGGATGAAAAAGATAAAAATAAAAATCATTGAGTTACAAAAGACATAGAACATAGAATGAAGAATGTTTAAAGCAAGGAAGGGATGGGAGAATTTACAGGGAGTAAATATAATGAAAGATATGTTATATTGATTAATGCAGAGCTAGATACCTGTACCGATAATAAAAGATTGTTTGCAAAGTTTAAACTGGTGCAATTGTGAAACTAGTTTAAAGAGGGAATAGATATTTTTTGAGTGAAAGAGAGACAGAAAGAGAGAGAGAGAGAGAGTGTAGAGTTTGCGGGTTATGTAAGGAATTTTAGGATTATTGGACTAAGGAATATGTGGGTATTTTATGGAATACACAAAATAGGGAAAATGGAAAAACTAGGGCGTTAAATGGGAGAAAATGTTTAGATGAAGATGGCAAGGGACAAGAGATGGTAAATGTATTATACGTATTTATTCTCCGCTTTTCCATTTAATCGTCTATTGAACTTGGATAATTTATTTTCTGCATTTAATTTGCAAGATACAAAAAAAGTATATTATTTGCGTACTACTGATCTATTGCGTTTTGTACATAAATTTGATTCACCTTATAATCGTAAGTGGAGTTAATATTATTTTCTTATTTATTCTCAAAATAATTTTATAAATATATAAAATATATATTTATTAAAATGTGTGCCTGTATATACAAATAGGTAGATATATATACATGTATATGTTTATCTATAAGTATCATTAATAATAAAATTTGTTATGTCATTTCAAAGATAAAAAATATGAAAAGGTTAATAGTTGTTTATTAAAAACATCAATTCAATTAGATAACTTCATTAAATTGATATCATAGCTACATTTGATCGTCTAATATAATTATTAAACATGTTCCGCTTTGTTACATTTATTGTTCTCATAGTCAGTGTTTACATCGGATTTACGTTATATGGACATACAAAGCATTTGCCGCCACCAACTTTAGACGAAACATGGTGGGGCCCAGGGAAACCTAGTAAAGATGATACTACTATTAAGCCTTTCAAAATAAATGTATCAGAAAAGGTATGAAATAATTTTTAGATACAAGTAATATTGTAGCGCGTAATTTTCTTGTATAGTATAACAATATATACGAATACTTATATTATGTTTATCAAGCTATGAAAAATCAAGATTGATGCTTGAAGTCTTAAAGAATTTATTCTAGTCAAATTTAGTAAAGTTTGAAAGTAGTTTGATATTTGTAAATTGAACTATATTTTAGTGAAAAGTCCACAAGAAGGGGGATAATGTAATGGAAAAAATTGCACTTATTTTAATTTAGTTTCATTCTAATACTATAAGTATTTTCAATACTCATATGCCACTCTAAATGCTAAGTACATTACATAATTATTAATATTTTAGTACTTATGTAAACATAGCATTATATTGCTCATGCCTAAATAGAAACACAATCTAAAGTACCGCTAAAACGTAACAGCTGCTCGTACACTAATTACTACTTACCTGTATGAACATTAATCGAAATTAAATATTGTTAGAATTCTTTGAATGAGAAATACGCGTGTTATCTAATGCTCCCTATCTCGAGCCGAGCTGTACACAAGCCGCTTGTATCACGTTCGTATGATATTTTTGCGTTCGCATGATGAAGTTAATGCGCATAAAAGAAGAACTGAACCTATACGAACGAGTAGTAGTATGTATTTACTTGTCTGGTTGGCGAATGTTTTCACGAAAAAATTATGGATTTGGTTTAAATATTTTAGCAAGTGCTTATTAAGGCGGCAGTATCCTTTTACGTTGTCATTTAGTTGTAAGTCTGTTCAGTAATTTAATCGATGTCTTCTCACCAAGATAATATAGCTATGGTTGTGATGAGAAGCGCTTTTATAATTATGGATAATAGTTTAAATAAAAAAAAAAGAGAAAACAGCTGCGATGGCGGCAGAATGAAATGTACAAAAAACGATCTTCCCCAAGCGACTCGATGGATTGTAACAATGGTTCACAATACCTTTTGTTTTGTTTTACGTAGGAAGTGGAGAACCTTCAAAAGACGAAGGATGCCCGGTGCATCCATCAAGTGTGGGATTTTTATCCACTAAACTCCACTCCCTGTTGGGATTATATATTGTTGGGAGATTGATGAGTTTGTTTAAAGGAGGCTTTAGGTCTTATCATCCTCTTCAGCCTGGAACTGGTAATTACACAATACCGTATACACTTATCTTTTATAGATCCACGAGCCATACGTATACGGCTTGCCCCGCAAGTCTATACGAGGCATAATATTTCAGCACACTAAAATGCACATAAGCGAGAGCTTACTAAGGATCAGAAAAAAGAATTTAGTCGTGGATAGCGTATCTGTCGCACAAGCATACATGCTTGTGTAAACTACTCCAGGCATTAATTAAGTATCTGATTAAATACACTGTTTGTACAATAAAAGTGTAAATATTGCTTAAACCAATACCTTTATTTTTACTACAGATTTGCATATAATTCTATCATAGGTTACTTTCTGGGTACATTAATTTTTATTTAATTATATTGTTGAAAATACTCACTATTTATCTGTGTTTTAGTGGCTTTTATAAAAATTAAGTATTTAAAGTAACTTATACTTTTTAGGTTTTAAATGATTTGAAACATCGTCTAGAAAATACTCGTGATCTTATTCCTTCTCTCGAAGGGACTGAACACCAGTATGGAATCAATCACAAATTATTGACTGACATCGTTACATTCTGGAAGAATAAGTATGATTGGCGCGCACGAGAGAAGCTTTTGAATAAATTTCCTCAATTTAAAACTCAAATCCAAGGCCTAGATATTCATTTTATACATATTAAACCTGAAGTTAAGAATAACCTAAAAGTGTTACCTATGATTTTATTGCACGGGTGGCCTGGTTCTGTTAAAGAATTTTATGAAGTCATTCCCGTATTGACAATGCCACAAAAAGGACGAGATTTTGTGTTTGAAGTTATTGTACCATCACTACCAGGATACGGATTTTCTCAGGGTGCATCCAAAAGTGGAATGGGTGCCGCTCAACTGGCGGTCGTATTTAATAATTTGATGAAACGTCTTGGTTACACGAGATATCTTGTTGAAGGCGGAGATTGGGGTGCTTTGATAGTAGCCTCTATGGCAGCACTGTTTCCAGAAAATGTTATTGGACTTCATTCTAACGCTTGTTGGATTGATTTTAATTTATATAGCCATTTGAAGTTATTACTTGGAAGTTTGTATCCATCCATATTTGAAAATTCTCATTTGCTTTATCCATTGAATAATATGTTCTACAAAATGGCGCTAGAGTCTGGATATGCTCATATCCAAGCGACGAAACCAGATACTGTAGGTGTTGCTTTAAATAATTCACCTGTTGGACTAGCTGCATATATTATAGAAAAATTTATTACCTGGACGAATGAGAGTTGGAAAAATAAATTAGATGGCGGATTAACAACGAAATTTACTTATGATGATCTCTTGGACAATGTTATGATTTATTGGATTTCTAACTCAATAACAACTTCAGCTCGTTTATATTCTGAAACTTTAAATTCTGCTCAGATTGCTCTTAATCTTGGAAGGTAATTTATAATTGATTGCATTATATTGTAATACCTTACTAAGATTATACTTACAATTGAATTCGTTTGGAGACATCTGTGTATGTTTACGTTTTATATTTAGAATATTAAAAACGTTCCGAATTTTTTAGAGTGCCTATAACTGTTCCAAGTGCATGTGCAAGATTTCACAATGAACTGTTGTACTTTCCAAAATCGTTCCTAGAAGATAGATATACAAATTTGGTTTACGTTTCTGACTATGAAGATGGTGGCCATTTTGCCGCATTTGAATTGCCTCAAGTGTTTAGCCAAGATATATATGATGGCGTTGATAAAATTCTGAAATCTGTATCAAACTAATAGATACATTACAATTAATTCAAACTATGGTAAATTTCTATAAGTAAGAGAGTTCATTATTAGCAATCAAAATTGTTACAGTTTTTATATTTTTTAACTACGTATTAGCAATAAAGCATAATTAAAGTAAGAAGATTAAAAAGCCATGTATATACGAAAAATATAAAATATCAAATGTTACATTGTTTTCTAATATAATGTTTAATTCTCTAAACCTGAATGTAAATTTATTGCGGATATTAAATAAATATATAGAATTTTATTGACATATTATATATAACATAAAAATATAATATACTTTTGTAACTCAACAATTCACACTCTTAAAATTTAAAAGCAAACAAACTTAACTCATATTTTGAGCCAAAATTCTCACTCCATTCTAACCCTATATATTCTCTTGCCAAATGTTCGCATATTTCCTCCCTTTTACCGCATATCTTACACATTCTCTGATCTTTTTTATACAGTACCTAGTTCCTCACTCCTCGCTTTCGCACTTAAACCTAAATACTAGTATATTACTTTCCGTACTCCATCCAGACTGCATATAATCAGACATACCTCCATCCAATTTTATGTACTTGTATCTACTTTACAAGTAGATAAATAAGAATCATCTGTTGTTTCTTATTTTTACATTTCTTTCTTGCCTTTCGATCCCCCTACTAACTCTTGTACTTCAGGAGCTCTTCCTAACGCTTGTACCCTCTCCATCAGTCGTCTTTTTTCATACGCTTCCTACACCATTCATTCCTATACCCTACTCTATGACTTCGTTCACACTTGTCATATAAACTTTTTATACCAGTCTGTCATCCTCATCCATTAACACCTTTTATTCAAAATTCAGCATTTTCTTGAAAGCTTCAACCCGGTAGTTACACCTACTATATTTATCCAATACCAAATTTATCACATCTCCCAAACTTCCTCTCTATACACCACGATACTCTTAACACACATATCTAGTAACCTTGTCCATATTTTCACAAATTATGCTTGCCACACACATATATTACCATTTTCCTCCGTGCACCTTCTTTCTGTAATATTTTACCTTCTTCCTCCTTTACCTTTTCTACTTTACCTTCTACCTCCTTGTCCGCCCAACTTAAAAAAATTCTTTCCGCTATCATGGCGTCCCTTCTTGTACACCATCATTTTCGTTTCCTCAACATTTATCCCGAACGGTCTCTTACAAATTTATTTATTTACTGCCGGTATCACTTTTAATATCTCCTCCCGCTTATTCACAATGCACACAAAATCGTCGGCATAAGTTATTGGCCATAGCAATGCATTTCCTACATAAATATCTCATGCTGGTACCTTCCTTAATTCATCCTCTAAGTCTGTTATAATATTAAATAAATACTAAATAAACATTTATTTGGCATAAACAAAATCATAACGTACTATATAGCTCATTTCCTATTTCAAAACAATATAATAGTTATAAATAATTTTCACATAATTTGAGATCCATAACTATGTACAAAAATTCGTGGACGTGATCGCCACTCGATCTTTCAAATCCTGGAAGTCCTACGTTTTGCTACATCTTGCAGAAAACAAAAGTTGACCTTTTTAGTTTTACTGTCACATTTTATGCCGACTATTAAATTCAATCAGCACAACAGTGTTTAGGGTAAAGAAAACAACATTTGTCTAACCCATGAATCCCCCGTCTATCCACGAATCCCCGATCACCATATTTTCTTACGGCGCGGACAGCTGGGTTAATAATAAGAAAAAAAATTCGCCGCGCCTGGACCAGACACTACTACGAATTTTTGGTGGAAAAAGTTTACTTGCGTGCACGTATATCTGGCCAGAGAATTCACATCGTATCTTAACGGAGAAAAGCCTACTCCACCGTGGCTTACGGAAGTGGGTTACTGCTGTACAAAAAAGGACCATCTGATCCAAAAAATTATAGGTCCAAAACTTGCCTAAACATTCGCTATAAGATATTTACTAGCATCTTAAATAAAAGTATATTAAATAGCATTCAACGCGTTTGGGGCAGGATCCACGTTTGGGGAACGTGGATCTAAGAGAGGCTTGGGTGGTTGCAAATAAAACGTCTAATTCATCGTTGTGTCATTCAAGACGCCATAAAATATAAGCGCAACCTGTCCATGGCCTGCTTCGATTTCAAGAAATCATTTGACATCATTCCACATACTTTGGTTATCAAATTATTGGAGAGCCTAAAAGTCCACGAGAGATTAGTGAATTGCACACTCATGTGGCAATGCTCAACACGCTTTGTTATTACAGATAACAAGAAACGCGATGTAACGAACCTACTCCGTTACCAAAGGAGAATTTTTCAAGGTGACTCCATAAGCCCTTTATTGTTTTGCATTTCTCTACTCCCTGTATCCGTAGCTTTAAGTCGCTTGAAAGGGTATCCATGTAGAAAATCTGGTAGTCTGATATACAGTGTAAGTCATCTATACGGATGACATGGATGTTTTATATGGATAACATAAAACTTTACTTTCCCGCCGAAAAGTAAAGTTTAGTCACCAGGTACACTAATAATATTGGTATGGCATTTGGATCAGATAAATGCGCAGTGGTCCATCTCAAAAAAGGAAGAACGGATATAGAAAGGGCAGATATTCAGCTTGCCGACAGATCAACCTTCTCACACCTTAAGGTTGATGAGAGTAACCTTATCTTGATATGTATGAAAGTCAAATTCATGATGCACCAAAGAAATTCTCAACAGTAGTACAAAAACACCATTAATAAAGTGTTTTGCGCTCCGAATTAAGCGGAGCCAACAAAGTTGTCGCCACAAACATGCTTGCTATTCCGATACTATTATGTAGTTATGGTATTATAAAATGGCAGCAAGACGAGCTGAAAATCCGTGACCGATCTCCAAGGAAAGTGATGCACATAAATCTCAGCATCCATCCTAGGTCTTCCGTGCCTCGTGTTTACCTTTCAGGAAATAAAGGTGGCCGCGGTTTTCTGAGTATTGAGTCGATACATGGCAGTATGGTAATAGCAATGGCTAACAAGTTTATGAACAACCTAGATGACCCTCTTATGAAATTTAGCGGCTGCTGGGACATTTCTATATAAACTTCAAGAAAACCATGCGAATTCTTATGACTATCGTTCTTGACAG
This sequence comes from Adranes taylori, assembly GCA_009867245.2. NCBI lineage: Eukaryota > Metazoa > Arthropoda > Insecta > Coleoptera > Staphylinidae > Adranes > Adranes taylori. The sequence goes on along the minus strand of WYDF02275366.1, from coordinate 9,304 downwards.
GTATGCGGGCCATGGTGGGGGAAGCAAGAACGCGAGCGTGGACAAGTATGGTGGGGAAGCAATAAACGTGGAGTTAGATATCGAGGCTGCCAAAAAGGTATTTCGAAAATCGAATTCGCACTATTCAAAAAATTCCATCCGGAAAAATCTATCCATGCCCAATTTTATAACGTCATTGCCGCGTTGGAGCTGTCACCAAATATACCATTTGGCCTTTTAAGATCAGGCCTGCGATCTAAAACTGAAGGATTTATTTTTGAATGCGAAGATGGTGTCATAAACACGCTTCTCTACTGTAAGTATATAATGGCCGTAGAGGTGGCAGATACGAATTGCCGAGCATGCAAGTCTCAACCAGAGACGCTGCTTCATATTCTTTTCGCATGCCCGGTGCATGCTATTTTGCTCAAATAATTTTTATTTATTCCTCAATATTTGCATTGGCCCTTTCAAAGTAATACCCACTGAACATAATATACTTCCTCCAGTGCTTTTGCAACTCTTCGAAACAAACCTGAAATTCAATTTTGGATATGGCGTTTAATTAATGATTTAATCTTGATCTCGTGAATAACGGAAAAAAGTCGGAAATAGAACAAATTGCAGTATGCAATGTCGACACACACACACAAAATATTAGGATTTGCTATGCGACCGAAGGATCCAATATCCACTCCATTCCACAAATTGGCAGTCCTCATCAATACAGTCATTGGAGGCGTCAGGTTCTCTCTAATAAACTGTATTAAGACCATACCGATTTGCGAGGCCAAAAGCTGAAGAATCAGCAAGTCAGATGCAAAAGGCCGTAATCCTGGTTGCTTTGAGTTTACTTCGGTCACACGACCCGACAATGACGTGAGGACTTATTCTATTATTTAGAGAGTCGTTGCGTGACATCTGCCCAAAGAAGAATCTCGTGTGTGACGTCATCTTTTTAAAGGTGCTGAAGTTGAGATTCTTTGGAGGTGCACGCTAAAAAGCGAAGATAATAAATAATAAGAATAATTGTTTATTGACTCAGCAGGTTACAAACCCAATTATAGAGTCCGAAAGTAGAAAATACAAGAATTAACAATATACAATAAAATATTACAAATTGTAAATAATAAATTATATAAATAAAAATGAATATTACAGAGAATATTATAAACAAAATTAAAACTTATAAACAAATTAAAGAAAATAAACAATTTTATAAACATTACATTTACTGTGATTATAAGGTATGACTATAATGTAATGGACCATAAACTGTATTAAAACCACTCATGTTAAATTGCCAAAAATTAATTATACATATTGCAGTGGGACATGAAAAATTCCATTGGAATTCTAGTGATATAGTCCACACTACCATGGTATAGATCACAGCGATCTGCGATCCGATTAAATTAATTTGACTAGAGAATTAGCTAGAGAATGTACGAATTGAAGGCGTAGGATGAGGCGGAACATAAAAATTTATTTTGGCGAGAACCTGCGCACAACCTAGTTGATTATGTAATAACTTATGTAGATCGACTGTACCAGCCGCCTCCCTTCTTTCTTTCAAAAAGTCCGGTTTGGCATGGTCTACGACTCCTCCTGGCCCTCTTTTTGGCTATTTTCGAAAAGAGCAGTCTGGCTTGCTTTGCACGCAGACTGCCTTGGTCTTAGGAATGTGTTCACTTTACTGCTGCATCTGCAGCTGCTTTTGACTACATTTTTTACCCGCTTTTGAGTCACTTATTCTTCGTGTCTGCTTTGCGTAAAATTGAGGTCCCTGGACACTTGTTCCCCGAATTTTATTTTTTCAACTTTCATAGGCAGCGAGATATTTAATGTAGTATAATATCCGGTCTCAACTAAATCGATCGCAAAGTTTCAAAACAGACAACACCCTGTATATTTGGTAGTTTGTAATGTTAGAAAAACATGTTTAAAATAAAATTGAACGAAGAGCTTTTGGTAGCCTAAGCTCTTCGTTGAATATAATAAAGCTTACTTTCATGGGATGACACTACTTTCATTCGACGTATAACACTATATCTTATATGCGAGCGAAATTTCAGTCTTCTAATGTTAAAACTGAATGTATCAATCAAATAATCTTTTTGAACACTTCCCAAAATTATAATCTGCACCCGCCACTGATAACAACATTTATTCTATTACGAGAACAGTTTATATGTCTCATACGCCTTAAAATAGTTTTCCTGTAACTTTGCACATATGAGCGTATTTACGTATTTTGTAAATGTACATAATATGATTGTATCATGACGGTTGCCATGATAGAATTACAAGGGCTCTCAAAATGTAAAAAATATAAGGGTATTACTAAAAAGTTTTTGATACATTCTTTTATTGCTCAAAATCGGTTAGTATATTCAGTTGATCACACTGGCAGAATTGAGGACCCTTAGACTTACATACGTTCCCCAAGTTAATTTTTCCAGCTTTCATAGGATCCGAGATATTAAGGGTAGTACACTTTTTTTCAAGTACAAATTACTACAGTGCTATGATGTGCGAGTTTTTGAACTCGCTTAATCGCTTAAGTATTACGGGACCTTTCAACACAAGAAATTTTAAAAAACTCTTGCAAAACTTTTCGAGAAAATGGACCCATAAGTTATCAAAAAAAAGTAACCCTATATATATTTTAAATTGTCTTTTTAGAAAAAAAATGTTTCAAGTAGAATCGATGGTCCTATATGTAGCCCATACAATACAGTTTATTCGAATGTCCTATCTTTTATTGTTTCACAAAGTTTCTTAAATTTCAAACGCGGCAACACCGCTTTCTATACAATTTGGTAACATGGGACTTCTTTATTCGACGCACGATACAACGTACTCTATGCGTGGGAAATTTCGGCCTCCTAATTTTGAATACGAAATTTCTGAACAAAAAAATGGTTCCTATCCGCCATATTCGATTTATTAAAAAATGAGAAATCCTTTCTGTGGGCTCATAGTTTACAATTGCTTACCAAGATTTATCCAGATAGATCCCATAGGGAAGGAGAACTTCTTGAACATACAGACGTACGTACATACATACAAATAGACACAGAAAAATCAACCCTTCTTTTTTTGTGTAAGAAAAATTTTTTAAAACTTTTTATATGAAAAGTTGTTCCTATATGTCGATTTATCTGTTGTGTAATGCATTCGGCATAATGCATTTTTATTAGATGTGTACTGCATTTGAATGAAATAGCACCTTCACAAATCGAGATGAAATATTAATGTGCTTTATCTAACAAATAAAGAGCAAGTGACTTTAAAAATCAAGTTTGCCTGGGATACTACTTCCAATTGTTTTTTTCTCTGAGAAGCATCGGACCACACAAAGATGGACAAAGTTGTTTCTACAGTGATCTCTCAAATGAAAGCGGTACTTGAAGTATTTGGATAGATGAGTTTATGTTTGCGTGGGAGCTTCTAAGTGACTTTGTATGACATGCGTTCTCTGAAATAGCTAATGGTATAGATATTTCGAATATTTCGATTTCGATATTTCGATGTATTTGTTTTTAATAAGTTTAGTAATGTTTTATCTGCTTGGTATTGTAGTGTGTGCGTCTAGATGCATAAACATAGGTGTGTGTAATAAGTATAATTGATCATTTATACAGATGTGTTCGGGTTGTTTTCTTAGTTTTTCTGTTTCTATGGCTTCGAGTCAGTTTGGCATTTTGCTTTCTTCATGAAGTAATGTCATGGCTTCTATTTTGAATTAGTTTTCCTATATTTGATGTTATTTTATTGGTTTCATGTTCCTTTAATCTTGGCCAAATAAACACAGAACTGTCAATTATGCACTGTCAGAGTGCCTCAATGGTGATACCAAAATTGTACCTTGAATGCATTCAATGAATCGAATACACTCTAGAGACAACGCCATAACACGTGTTTGACATGCAAATGGCTAAGAGTATATATATAAGAAATCAATACAGCGCTGTGTGTTGGCACGAAATGTAATATTTTATTTCTCAATTTGCCACGTGATTTCGTGTAAAAATATGAAATTGTAAAATAAGTGGCAAACATGTAATTATCTATTGCGCACGTGCATTTTAAGCTGTTCGCTTGTGTGCGCCATTTTTAACATTCTTAGCGTGGATTCGATAAGTTTTCAGATTGTGTGTTATGAAAACATCCATTTGGTAAAAACAAAATAAGTTTTAAAGTTTTAAATTCTTAGTGCAATTGAAGGAACGTAAAATTTCAAAGTGATGTGCAAATTACGGTACCAGGGACAGATTTAGAACATGAACAAAATTGCAAATGTTATATCAGGATTAAAGGTATAGCTTAAATTTTTATTCATTGTGATATTATTTACATTATTAATTTGAACTGAATAAAGTTTTATTTCTATTTTTATAATTTTTGATTCATATCGACTATAATTTATTATTCATATAATTGTGTTGACTTGTTTTGGTGCTATATTTGAGAAAATTTTAAGGCAATTGAAAACATATAGCTGATGATTCAAAATGTCATCCAGACTGGCAATAACGTAACAGATCCTCCTGGAGTTTCAATGGACATTGTTCAGTTAACGTCAATTGATGGTGAAAAATCTACATGCTCGATTGGACAAATATTCTTAATGCTATTGAAGAGTTGAAAAGAATTCAAAATAATTCTTGACAACCAGTCATACAAATTCTAGTAGCAGAGAGAAATTTAAAACATGAAGAAAGTTGTGAGTATTGCAGTTGGAATCAAAGTATAGCTTACATATTTTTTTATTGGGACATTTATATAATTAATTTGAACTGAACAAAATTTTCGTTTTATATTTTATAATTTTTTATTGATGAATTGTTATAACTACATTTGAGGTAATTGAAATGAAAAAAATAGAACTAATGATTCAAAATATCATCCAGACTGGGAACGACGTAACAGATTCAACTCATGGAGTTTCAATGTACAATGTCAATTAACGTCTGCATTGATGACGTGAAAAAACTATTTGCTGTAATACTATATAATATTATTTAATTAAAGCTTATCTACTCACCTTCTAGGTATTACAAAATAATTACCCTAAATGGTAAAAGAGTAGGTGAAACTGTCCTTTGCATCCTTTATCACATATTTGCGAAAGAATTGAGTATCGGCATTAATTTGTCAGGCCTTAATAATAAAGACACTTGCCTGCATTATAAAAATGATAATTTTCAAATTTTCCCTTACATTTTTGTTGTACGTTTCTTAGTTGTTGTTTGGAAATTTTAATGATGTCTCCGCCGACGAGACAAATGTCAATGCCAAAAAATATTTATTCGTCAAAGCACAAAAATTGAGTTGTATTGTATAATTGGAATTTTATAATATTTTATTTGTATATTTTTTAAATTGTACATATTTTAAGTTGTATATATTATGTAGCTTATATATGAATATATAGATTTAAAAAGTAAATATATATTTTATTTTTTAATCAATTCAACTTTGTTTATTTGTTGACATGTCTTGTACTTTTGGAGTTGTCAATGTCATGATCACTGTTAATTCGCTATTTGCTTTGCCACATTTATATTTTAACTATAACTATTAGGTAATTTGTATTTATGTCAAATTTTTAGATAGCTTTGTTCTTGGTTTTTCTTGTTCGTCACCAAATTTACATTACTTTTGTTCGGCTTTGTTTATTTTGGGTACGGAAATAATGATGAAATATCTTGAGTAATATTAAGATAACATATTGCTTCATTGTATTTTAAGAATGTATTGAGACAAAAATTTTGCTCGACGTTGAAGTAGAAACTAAAATAGATGAAGCTAGACAGATTCTAATTAATTCTAAAAGAGGATGCCAACTCCACACTTTATAGCTTTTAGGTGAAAATAACTTCAAAGAAACTGTCCGAAACCGTTGCAAAGTGGCTACGATTAGCTACTAGAATGGCTGGCAGCTGAGAGTCAGCAGTCAGCTGACTCTAGCTAACTCTACTCCTAGATATTCCACTTCAGCTGACTCAGCTAATAATCAGCTATCGATATTCGACTATCGAATATTCAAGTATAGAATGTGCAATAACAAAACGTGCAATACATCATAATTCAATTACCTTTCACCTGACGATGGCCGTAACAAGCAAGAACAATGATGGAAAATTTAATGTCCTACAAGTGTTTTTTTTAATTTCATCTTTCAAAAACAAGAAGTAAAACTGTCGTTTCCGAAATTTGAACAGAATAAAATTGTCTACAAGATTTATATCAGTAATTTTGTTTAAAAAAAAATATAATCAATTCAGGTAGCATTTCTTGTGTACAATAAAGGCATAAATTTTACATCTTATTGGGACAATTTTAATACCTCAAAGGGCAGTTTTTCGGTACAATAAAGGCAATATTTAGGCACCATACTGGCACAACTTCAGTGCCTCATATGGCATCTTTTTGGTGCAATAAAGGAACATTTTAGGAATTAACTTTCGACACTTTGAGAGCACAAATGGCACCTAGTAGGTGCAACATTTGTACCATTTTATTGCCAATGGAATGTATAGGAAAGTCTAGAATAGGTATAGTCTAATATAGGAAAATCTGCCTTGAGTATTTGAACCCCGTCGAGTATTTTTGGTTAATCTTTCAGATACCAAAGGTGTACCATAATGATAATTTGTGTTTATTGGGGTCTATATTTAGCATCCTGTCGCTCTAATGTAGGTGGCGCTGCATGTAAGTAAAATGCAAGTCCCCGTGGATATTTTGTGCACAAATGTTATAAATAATGTATTTGTTGATATAAAAATTAATAGGCCCAATAGGTATGTGTATATCCCGTCCACAAAAAGCTGATTTTTGTGCAATATCTACTTTCCAAAATATGAAAAATGATCAGTGAGTTAACATAGATGTGAATGGCATGTTTTAACATTATTCTACATTGATGTTCACAGATTTTAAACACACGCAAATCTGTGAACTATTAGGACTTGCGGTTCTCAGCTTTATTGTAAAACCGACGCTCAGAATTTAGATCTAATTTGAATAATAAAAATTATAGCAAATTAAACAACCTGTGAGTAGAGACACATAAGGATATAATATAAAAATAATGTGATTCATTCGTTCCTCTTGAGGCTATCATACCTAGCATGTTATTTCCGGCTGACAAATTCTGCACAAATTGTTCATAAATGATTAGAAGATTTACCCAAATGTAGATATCAAAATTGAAATTAATCGCTCTTTGTTTTGAGGTACTTCTATTAAAAACTGCCCGGAATATTTATAAATCAATTTCCATTAGCAGAATGCATTTAGATTTGGTGTGCGCCTCTACATATAACAAAATATTTGTCCTCCTCCTAATTCAGTTCTATGGTTGTTTTGTACGCTTGATAATTGTAAGTCATTTAAATAATTTAGGATGGCTATATTTTGTGAGTTGTAGTTATTACATAAGCAGATTGTTTACTAGACGAACTAGTTGGAGCAAATGCAGTCAGTTGCACGCTATTTTGCCGTAAATATGTTTTCCAATTAAAATGTAGAAATAATCAATTATGTTATTTAAACTTTATTGTGTCTAATTAAATCTTGAACAAATTCTTTTACACACACCTGGGGCCACCAACAGGTTCAGCAAGGGTAGTGACTGAGCGGTGTGACGTCTTGTAGTAGTTTAGTTAGAATGTATTTGAAGTAGGTAGTCCTTATAGTATAGTTGTGCCATCTCTGACATTGGTGGTAAGGTTTTCTGGTAATACAGATCTTCTTACACAATATAACGACTGTAATGGTTAATTCTAGTGACAATGCGTTTATTTAGCTCGTCCGAAGCTCGCCTATGTATCCTACATCAATAGAGTCAAAGGTATGTGTCAACAGAGTTGTATGTAGGGAATGAATATAAGATGTTTATCCTACTTCTTTCTTTAAATCATATTCATACCCTATATATAATTCACTTGCATTTAAAAACAAAAGCTGTAGCATTACGGTATCTTATTCCTCACTAATTCCATCATAATTACGCTTTCAGAAAATGGTGACTTTTGTAGCTAGATCAGGGTTTTTATTCCAGTCCACTACAATGACACAGAAAAGAGCTGAACACACAAAACTTTCCAGATGAGCGGCTGCATCCAATCGGTTACAAGGAAAAAATACGGAAAGGAAGTGCACACTAACAAGAACTAAATCACCAATTAATGCATAATTTATCCGGACAGTATCTTACTCATTGCTCTTCCGTCAGTCAATTGTTTACACAATATAACTTAATGTAAAGATGTTATCAATATTAATTTAATTATGATCCAATTACCTGCTAAATCTACCCAAAATTAATTATGATTAATTATGACTCTAATTGCAGAAGGCTAGTTTAAGTGTCCAATTGATGTTCTCCCAAGTGCCGTAGACAACCCAAACTGTCTACAGCTACTCAAAACCGATGTTTCTTAAATACGTGCCATCACCCATGAATTCATTCCGGAGCTAGTTCAGGACTTTACTTGATGTAAACAGTTTAACGCTTGCACCGTCCAAAGACACCGAATAGGCGTGTCCCAATAACCAATATTTCACAGGAATTTAAGAAACTACAAAATTGCCGACTGTAGACTTACGACGAAAAAGATATCAAAGAACATCATGGTGCTTATTGCCGACTGTTGGAATTACTCATAAAATTCTACCTCTTAGAACCTGCAACAAAACAGCGGTCAAGTACAAGAACCGGCACTAAAACTTCAATAGTAATGTAACATACTAAATGGACAACATTCAAAAATGCTCAACTTATCAAATCAGGCGAATTTTGACTTGAGTACCCCAACAACCCCATTCTGATTCTAAAACAGCATTTTCACTATAATTTCTAACATTTACTTTCCAAATTCAAAAAAAATAATTCTGTGTCGCCTCCTTTTCTAGAAATACAATTACTAATCAACAAACCAGATTGCTATTAGTTCTTACGCCTTCTCGAAAAAAATCACTTCCAAAACAATCTTTATAGAATTTAAAATGTACGAGTCATAATAAACAACAATCAAACCTGTTTTCTTCGTCAAGTTTTAGTTCCAGAACCATTCTCCATAAACGTCATTATTCGCAGATCCCATAAATCAAACCTGATAATTACATTAAATTTCAGAAGACAAACAAACGGAAAACATAAACAACTAGAGAGGATATAGATAGATAGATACAACATTTATTAGCATACAAAATAAACTAATAATTCTTACAAAAAAAATAGACGATACACAATACAAAAATTATACAAATCTTAACATTAAAGCTCATTGGCAGAAGGCAAGGCTTTTATTTA
>WYDF02275355.1:0-17654 GCA_009867245.2 Adranes taylori | reverse complement strand
GAAATGGTGACAAAAAAAGCTAGAGCGGATATGAAGAGAATGAAAATGATATGGCTGTATATATTTAATATTACTTATTACAAAATGTTAGTCTATAAAACATTACTTGCTAGTAACATTGGATCAAAAATGATGATTTTCTAATATTTGTTTGATTAATATTAAAAAGCTAATTTCATTTAAAAGTAACAACGATGTACATAACAAAATATAATATAGTGCACTAATAATTAATAAAAATGATTGAACACTTGATTTTAAGTTCTTTTTCCTTGTCACTGTAACGAATAGATTTATTTGGTTTTAAACGGAACGAGAACGATACTTTATCGCGGTATCTTTACGGAACGAAACGGTCCATCGCGTTCTGAGTGTGGAAGCAGAATTCCCATTATGAAGTGCACTAAATATTTGTAACGATGAAACTTTTTGATACGACACGCTGTTATGAAACGGTATTCATTTTTAAAATGCTGAAGGAGAAGAATGAACGTTAATGCATCGAATACAAGATTGACACAAAACATAAATCATATTGGTTTAAAAAAAATTTGTTTTATGAAATTCAACAGTTTTGTAAATCTGCTATTAAAATATATTATAAATGTTGCTTATCGCTTTGTGTGAACGTAGATTTTCTAATACCACATACACCACTAGGAGTTTACTGGAGTTTAACTTTGATACGGCCGCAGATAAATGACAGATAAGCTTATTGGCTCTATTTTGACTCAAGTTTTAATGTACATATGTGTGTATATTTAGCTAAGGTTCTCGAATAAACCTTAATTGTTTTATACCTAATGTTGGATTGTGGCATTTATATATTCGGGTGAAGTCAGTTGATCAAAATAATGTCAATACGGCCACGTACCGAAAATTTAAACGGTTGAATTAAATATATAATCAGGATGCAAGCAGGCTACCTTATCTTATAAATTATATTCTAATAAATTCGTACTGCAGCAAATTTCTATTACATTCGAGAATAAAGTAGTATTTCCTAAAATCTGAAAGCAGATGTTTAACAGGAATTCTAGGAAAATACGTTCGCAGTCAAACTATTTTGCAGCTGCAGAGCTCTACTCTGGAGGCAGAAGAAAAGAATTCACGGGAGGTGGATATTTTTTGACTATTAGATGAGTTAGTCCAATTTCAGATACCTGTTGATGACATGTGTAACCGCAAATAGCTTAAAAAAGATCAGACTGGAGAAGCTACGTATTTCAAGTATTAGGGTAACTATCATCGGTACTCCCTATTAGAAGTCATTCAAAGTCTTCAACCCAACGACTACACCACGCCCGGATATTAGTTTTTTGAGTAACTACTTTTGTACTCAAGTAACTACTTTTGAAACTAAAGGTGGGTACACACTTGTATTTAAATAAGCCTATGTTACAAAGAGTAATGTTGTGAAATTTCTCTCAATATGGTTCATTTCGAACATAAACGCCTTATGTACCTCTTCTCTCACATGTAGAGAATTTTTTTTTAACCATTTACAAGGCACAATATAATTTCACGAAAGCAATAAAACCAGGGAAAGGGGCAGTCTGTACGAACTTAGGTAGTTCTGTTGAATAATTTGTACGCATTCTGAAGAACGAAATTATTTGGAGACATAAAATAATTTTTTATTGCCAATTGGATCGTGCTTCACGTCTTTCAGCTTGCGCAGAGTCATGAAATCTCGTGTTTTAGGACAGAGTTAGACTGAAATTATGATTACATATTTAGGTCACTAAAAATACTTATTGTTTTGTTCATTTTTGCTAGTTGTGAATTATGTTGAATTTTCCTGTCATGAAGACATGTTCACTGAATAGAAAGATGTTTCTTGTATATTTACTGATTTTTATACTTTCAACTATAGCCATTAACTATTATAATTGTAAACTAATTAGAGAAACTAAATTAAATGGCGGACACACACATTACAACAAGAAAACAAGCATATTATAACGGAAACAACCTGTTCCTTAATTTAATTAAATCCTACTGTATCTAAATCATGTAAATGACTCAATTCTATATCATAATTCATTCTTTAGCATAAAAATGTTATCAGTTGATCAAATTAAAATAAATTAATAATTATTAAGTAAGTAGGTGTTCATTTTGAAAATTGTGATGAAAAGAATATTATAATTAGTTGTAAAAATTGAGGCAAGGGACCCGTATTTCTAGCTTAGGGTATAGCTGTTATCAACATCTTTTTTTATTCCAAATATAGACATAAGGTCTCATTGCATCGAACTACGAATCCGATACTCAACCGTTACGCTATAAATGTCTACAACTAATTTTTAAAATTTTCTATTTAAACGTTGATTGTATGTAAGTTTGCATATATTAAGATGTTATATTTTGAATTATTTGCTCTACACACATATGGTATAATGTATTGTATCAACTATGTCTTATGCATTTGGACGAATTAATACCTTTAACAAATTGAGATGAACCATTAATGTATTTACCAATGAAGCATGTGACTTTATCAATCAAAGTTAACCTCGTATAATACTTGCATTGGGGTTTAATCTGAGAAGCATGGGACCATCCTAAAGATGGCTAAAGTAGTTTCTACAGTGATCTTAATAGAAAAGGGGACTTTAACAATCAAAGCTCAACACCTATAATTATTACAACAATTATTAACTTATAATTTAATAATCTGCTTTTGAAATAATATAAATAACTAAATAAAATTTAATTGTACATAACTCATGGAAAATAGAAAAAACTTCGGTGTTTGTGCTATTCGTACTAGATAGAAGAGAGAAAAGGCTATCACGCGCTACAAAATATTTTCATTCGTAAAAGACGAAGGATAGAGATAGAGAGACAGAGAGAGGGAGAGAGAAGAAAGAGATCACACATACAGCCACCGCTCAAATTTTAAGGAGAAGGACAATATAATGTATTTTGTTTTTTTTGTCGAGAAAATATTTACATGCTTTTGGCGAGTCTGAATTGGCGTAGTTTTTATACATAGATTATTTTCAGGCGATAAAGAGAAATATTTTTGTAGGCATTTTGCGATGTTAGCAAAAAACGTTGTCTTCTCGCTGTTTAAATTGACCTCTTTCAGTTTATACTGTTTCCGGGTATTTTCGACAAAACACCAAAACAAATCTTCTAGATCTTATCATTTTAAGGAAGTTTTACGACTTTCGCCCGTATAGTTGCAACTGGCAAAATCCTAGACCCCACTGACTCTTAATATTATCACTTTCGAGAAATTCTTAGTAAGACGAACAATTTTTGACTTTATATTTCGTAATGTATTTCGCAAATAGCTCTCCTGGGCGTATTAGTTTATAGCTTCGTAGAATTTCAACAGAGAGCTGTTGTAATTCTCGTCTTTATAATTTCCAACGAAGAAAAGAGATTTTCTATTAGTCATAGTTCTATATTTTAGAAGAATTTCAGCAGAACGCGATACCAATTCAACGCATCCGGAGGAGTTGCTTACGTAAAGCTGCTGCCACCAGTCCCCGTACAAAGAGTGTACCAGCGTTTACAATTAACTTCAAGCAACATTGTCAGTCAATTAAAAATCGAGAATGGAATCCTACCATAAATTATATATACTAGAAATCAATAAACCTTATTATTTTACATTGTTACTGCGTATATATAAATATGTCTTTACCTATTTATGTACTGTTTATTAAAATAAGCGATTTCAGAGAAGGCGTGCCGAACCGCGCGGACTAGGATGAGCTGCTTCCTTACTCCTAGGGCTTAAGTGGGAAAATTAGGAGTCAGATATAGCGATAGTTTTTAATTGGAAGAAAAGAGACGGGATCGGCGCCGCTGGACACTTGTTGACAGTAAAACCACCCGGCTGAAATGAAAGGTAGAGGAACAGCGCAATAAAAGTTGCGTATTTTCCCCGGGAGTGTCAGTTGAAAGTAATTTTTTCTAAGAAATTACTTTTTTTTTAATGACCGTAGCTCAAATGTGAGTATAATTATATTAATATTTATTGACTAATTTGAAAACTCAACACATTAATTTAGAATTTAATCTTGCTAGTAATCAAAGACTAATTTCATTGTGAACTAATTTTATTCTGGAATATAATTTAATAGCTACTGAATCGCTTAGTGTGAATTGATATTCGAATTTATTGCATACTAATCATTAATCTCTTCTTTGTGAATATATGAAATTAAATAAATGAGTATTTTATGTGCATATGCCAACCTGATTTAAATCAGAACTATCAACAAATTTATGTTAAAGGAATAAATTATTGAATTATTAGATATATTTCTTTGATCCCTTTTATATAGTTGGGTGGTAGAAAGCTGCAAAATAGAATTTCTCTAGCTAGGGTAAACTCATCCCGCTATATTGTCACGAATTTAAACGCGACAGTATTACAATTAGATTCTCTAATTCGTTTACGAATTGATAATATGATGATGATTTCTACTTTTTTATATAGTTCTCGATTTACGCGAGTTTGTAGGAATCAATTAATCGTATAAATAGAGGACTAACTGTATTAAGTTTTGTTTTATGAAAAGAAGTTTAAAAAAAACGTTATGGGACTAAGTATGCATATTGGGTAAAATTTCAATTATTTATAAAATAAAATGTAAATATATAATAGTTTTGGCCTTGAGTGTATAATAAATATCAGTGCTTATCTTATCTTGATATAAATCATATGTATGAATAACTTTTCTTCAAATTGATATAATTTGGTAACATGAAATGATAATTGCTACATAGAATTGTGCTTAATTATGTCTCCATACATATAAATAAATAATTGAAAATTTCCTGGTAAAATTCATAATTCAGAATTTTCACGTCTATTCCAGCGATTCGATGATTCCAATTCCTATATACACAAGCTACACTCAATCGTATACGAAGAAATAACCCCTTATAATATAGGAAAGGGGTTGGGATTGGGTTAGGTAGTTGAAATGCTGCTGAGTAAACCTGAACTGTTTTCAGCGAAATATGCAATTTAATTTTCTCGATTTCTACGAATATTTTCAGAGCGCGTATATTTGATAGATTTTCGGTTGTTTTTACTAAAGATTTTCGCAATGTATCCTGTATATCGTGCTTTTTAGATGATTGTAAAAGTAACGCGTTTACTTGAAAGATATTTGAAGTTCTCCTGATTTTTAAGACGAATTCTACGCACCAAAAGGAATATATCTAGATTATTTTGAAAACATATACTTTTAAGAAAATTGAAACTGGCAATAAACTAAGATCAATTAATTATAATAAAGAACCTTTATTGGCATTATGTTTCACAACTTCCCAAATATAACAATATAAACATTCTCACAAATAAAAAAAAACAATAAATGTAACAAAAGTAATAGTAATAGAAGAAATGACTATTAATACTAATAATATAATACAATGGTATCAGTATCATAATACTAAACAACACTATCAGCATTTTTCATCTTGTTACCGGCTAATTAATCCAACATAAATTAATTTAATAAATTAACAAATCAATTTAGTAATGCTTAATTAAGAAATAATATAAATCGATAAATCCAATTTCATTCGTTTAGCAAATAAGTAGGGCGAAAAATTATATAACAAAAGAACCCGCTCGCTTAGAGGCAATACGGTAGAGATATACACATACAATGCGACTATCCAATTATATCCGGAAGAAGATGTACGCAAAAAAGCCGCCTGCGTATTCTTATGCCACTGATGTTATACGGCAAGCCAACGGAATTTTTTCGAGTTGTTGAAGGCTTTGTTCTTAGATGTGTGTGTGTGTTTATTATACTGACAGTTTATATTTCCGTTTCTGGTTTTTGCGAGAAGCTATTATTATGAATTTACCCGAAAAAATTAATGACTTAATGAATTTTCACCCACCCATTTTGAACTAACCGTTATTATTCTCACCTTATGTGTTTTCGATCGATTGATAGTCTTCTCTCATTGGTTGTTAGTTCTACGAATTTTAGCAGAAAGCGTTTAGATGCGATGCTTCCCATGATTTTGATCGCGTAGAGCTACTACCACCACCGCTTATGAGTTAACCCTACTTATGATTCATAAGTGTATCACCACCTAAATTTTGCCTATAAAAGGTCCACGCAATCTAGCATCGAGAGATGCAATTTGGAAATTGTGCTCTGCGGATGTGACGTGAGAATTTCGCTCTATTCGAAGTCATAATTAACTATAAAAACGACCAAATCAAAGCAGCCATGGGAAAGATTTGTTCAAAAGTAGCGTTAAAGTCAATATTAATTTCTACAGTAAATCACATTATAAACATCAAGCTTACACAACGCGCCCAATACTTCCGCAAACTGTTTTAAATTTCTCATTTCCACATTACTTTTCTTTTTCTCGCATTTAAATTTATAAGCCTTCCCTTGTTAACCATCACTTCGATGGAACTAGGAGGAAGCCGCTGCCAATCGTCAAACCAAGCAGAAAATTCGTCACCAACCACCGGATCGCCGATCTTTCCGACAACGATAAGATCCAATTAAGCGACATCTACTCACTCTCATCACGCAACTACGTATTTCACATCTTCGATACTATTCAATGGCTGGACGACTCCCTCAACATTGTCTATACATCCTCAGAACCGAAGAACAAATAATAACAAGAATCAATTTAAATCTAGTTTGCCACTTTTTATTTTTTTACTTTTGGTAATGGATCATCCTAACTATCAATTGAATTATGACTAGCTCCAACAAGACAATGTCAGTCAATTAAAAATCGCGCTTAAAATCCTTATATGTTTTCTAAAATATGTGATTCAATAAACATAATTATATAACACTGTTATTGCGTTATGCATGTATATATATATATATATATATATATATATGCAATAACAAATTCTTTCTCCCACACACCTACCATGTCAGGATCATACATGAGCATTATTTATGTTACATAAACAAAGAAAGAAAGAAAGTAAGTGGTATGGTGGTTATACAGAGAATAATAACTAAACCATGATCCTGATTTTATAACAGTAAAAACCCGTAAGAATCTCATCATTTCCTTTATTCATTCCCCTTCCTCTTCCTCGCTCCATCACCACCCTATTATCTATACTTCCCTTCTACTTATTTCTTTAATAATTTTGTTCATTATCCCTATATCTATTGTCTCTTACCCCACATAACCCCTTCAAGTTTCCCCGTTACTTTATTCTTCTATTCCCCACATTGATCCCTGACATGACTTTATCCAATGCTTTCGATTATACTCTTTTGGTATTAAGTGTGTGTGACTTTTTTGGGGCCCTTAGAAAGGTTGTACGTGTATTTCTCAACTTCTACGCATATATGGATGATCTTTCTGACAAATGCTGAAGTTACACTTAGCGACTTTTAGAAAGAAGTTGAAGTGCTCACTACGAAGCTGCTAAGAGTGCTACGTGGTTTAAGCAGATTGTCAATGCCATTGAGGAACTGTGTGATGTTACGGAAACGATTGAACCAAGAAAAGTTGCCTGCAATGTGTGATTTCTTGTTTTTGTACGTTTTGTGTTTATAGAATAATATCTTTGAAGAAGTTCAACCACGTTCAAAAGTATTTGCAGATTCTTGAAAGTCTGTTACTAACATGAAAAGTATAAAGATCTTCTTAAAAAACAAAAAAAAAATACATGGGTATTCCTGTAGTAAAAACAAGAACTGTCGGAAGGAAGAAAATTATGCCCGGAGAGAAAGCTCACACGAGCTTAGGACCAAGAACTGAAAATCGGTGTGAAGTTTATTGCTATAACTTCACACCTCGCAGCAATAAAATCTGACAACTTTACCGCCGGACCAAAATATTGCTTATAGAACTTTCTTGTATCATTTATATTTTTTTAACATATATAACAAATCCATGTAGAAAGCCTACGTAAATACACAACCAAGTCAGTGGCGTCCGATCAAAGGCAATACTACATATACGAACTCTGTGTCACCTTAAATTTAATATATAAATATTCGATATATAACTATCTTTCAATTACACATAGTGATATATGCACCAGTGCGGTCCTAGCGGGTGGCAATACTGCTTAAAGCGATGTGTACCGGAAAATAATCAAATCTCAAATTAATAATATTTTTATTCGTAAAAATAATTTTGCGCCACTTTTGTTTTAGTATAGATACAATCTATATACAACCCTTTCAAACCACATATTGCTTTATGGTTCAGTGGCGTCCACGTGGGTAGCAATAAGAATTATTAAAACTGTGTTAATACCTACAATGTATTCAAAACCAAAATTAATCATATTTTTAGGAGATAAAAGAATTATGTGCTTTGGTTTATCTTTGGCTTAAAATAAAACATTGATTTATCTGACCGTCACGTTGCCATGTGCAAAATTTGAATTTTGTTGATATGCAAATCTTAAAAATTATCAAATACGCCAATAAATTTTGCTGTACAACATTGCTAAAGTTTATTCTATTTTATTTTTCCATTTTTTTAATTCAAAGTTAACATAAATACAGGTTATTCTTTCTTTATAAAAACTATCCCATTTTCTCAAAATCGGTTTCTTTTGTTTCCATTATTTTTACTTGAAAGATCCATTATTTTTACAGAATACTCAGTATTCTGGTCGCTGTGGCCAAGGCACCTGCAAAGCAAGACACAATACTAGAAACCAGTTCTATCCCATCATATATCACTTCAAAAATATTTTAGCCCGCCTCCCCATAGTTGAATGCTAGATCCGCTATTGCCTATTGCTACCCACTGGAACGCCACTAACCCATAAAATAAAAGTTGGTTTTAGAAGGTAATTGTCTATGAAGTGGCACAAAATTATTTTCATTAATGAACAATTATTAATTTGAAACTTTGATTATTTTGCGTTGCATATAGCTCAAGTTGAATTACCACCCTGTCGGGCGGCACTGCTGCATAAATCACTAAATGTAATTGAAAGATCAAAATATATCCATTATTTATATACTAAATTTAAAGTGGTACAGAATTCGTTTCTCTGCTAAAAAAAATATTAATTTTGAATATATTGTATTAGGTATAGAAGGTTAGGAGCCGAGACACAGAGGGGTGGGGGTCATAGTTATGCAGTAGATACTATGAAAACAGATTTCTTACATTGTACATTAAACTGGCTTATTAATAAAAAGGTATTTTACTTTTTATTATTCATAAAAAATTGTTTACAAAATAATTATCATTTTTCCTTTTTAATTAACCAATTCAATTTTTAAAAAATGTTTTCTCATTAATTTCATTTTATATTTTGGATATGGGGGTGACAAGTTTAAACTCCGAACCGGAAGCGAATAGACCGTGCTACGCTACTGGCAATTTTGCAAAGTTTTAGGAAAATGTGAAATTATGGGCGTTAAAAATTGGATACTTTTATATGCAGTGACCGGAAAACCATCTCCTAAATGTGATACGAATCGATTCTCTAAACAACAGCATCTCTATTGGAGCGTCTAGCATTAATCGGGATGTCACTGTATATGAGTATGATTTCGATTAATTATATCTGTCAGTGTTAACAATTAAGCTTATCATTTGTCAAATGCCATCAATTGTATCATTTCAATAAACAGGAAATTTATGCGTCATATACGTAATAATAAAGAACATTAGCATGTAGGGCATTTTACATCCAGTAAGCGTCAAATATTATTTTATCAATATCTAATGTTGAGATTCAATTTGTTACGATACCAAAGAACGTATTTCACTCAAATTAATAATACACTTAATTACTAACAAGAAAAATTTATACTTTAAATGAGGCCCGCCTTCTAAGTTTCCATAAACGATCACTAGGAGGTACTCTTGAGATGTGACATTACTATTTTCGGACTTATTGACATCTGCTATTCTTAAAAAAAAGTATTAGCTCAGAAATCGACGGACTAATTTGTTTGCCGTGAGCGTTTAGAAAAGCAATTTTGTGACAAAATGAAAATTTAATATTTTCGTTGCATGACTTTTTATAAGATTTTACTAAAAGCCCAGGTAGGGCTTTGGAGCCACGATATAAATATTTCCTCCAATTCAGACTCTAAAATTTATGGCTCCAATTCCGACGCAGGCTTCAATTGGCTCCCGGTAAAACGAAAAAAAAAGCAGGATCGTTCTTATTGTAATATACGTTCTTATTGTAATATACTAAGAGAAAATTGAGTAATCATTTTTTACAATAAGACACGAATGTTGAACGAAGTGTCCGATTCCAGCGGGATGTTGGTAAGTGCTTAAATCAATATGTAGAGGGAATATAAAGATTTAGCAAATAAACCTACAAGCTTAATAAGACAAAGGATACTGTCGCATATGGAATATAGGTAGTGAATGGATTATAGGAGATAGATAGTAATTACGAAGGTAAGCAGCACAGGTAGAGGTAATTAGCGGGAGTCGAGCGAGAGATACGAACGCCGATAAGCGTGGGATTGGCATCGAGAAATATAACTACCTCTTTCCATTTAATATCTTTAAACACCGTGTGTGTGTTAGTTTTTGGAAAGTTGCTGGGCCATTGCACTGGGTACTAGGATGACAAGGGTGCTAGGCGGTTTTTAACTGAGAGTATTGCAAAATTAAGAGACAGCATCATTTCTGGAATCTTGATCAGGCAAATAAAATGGTTTACGTTATGTAAATATACATTAATTGATAAATATGTGACTTTCTATTATAGTTTTAAGTACCCCCAACCTCAAAACCCGGTAGAACCCCCTATACATCCTGGATGGGGTGTAACAATATTTACCTAACGTAAACCATTCTATTTTCCTGACTAAGATTCCAGAAATGACGCTCTTAATCTTCCAATACTCTCAGTTCAAAACCGCCTAGCACCGGTCCTTCCAAACCGCCCTTCAAACTCTCGCTCAACTTCCGATAATTAACTCTATCTGCGCTGCTTACCTTTGTAATTAGAATTTATCTCCTATAATCCATTCACTATCTATATTCCATACGCGATAATATACATTAAGTATTATATAGGCGACTTTCTATTATAGTTTTTAGTACCACCAACCCCAGATCCCGGTAGAACCCCCTATAGATCCTGGGCGGAGTATAACAATATCGTACACACCCTGCATAATAATAAAACGTAATGGCATTGATGACGTAATTAACAATAAATTTTATGTTAACTAAAATAGCAAATATGTGCTTAGTATTTATCATATTAATATTAGAAGCCTTCACAGCAAACTACTTAGTCTTGGTAAACTAAGTAGACTACTTAGTCTTGCTGCTAGAATTCAAAGGCAAAAATTTTTAAAATAGGAGATAATATCAAAAAAAAATTTATTTCAAATTTATTTTGATCCAACAATAAATTGTTATAAGTAATTTAGGGCAAATTGCAAAAAAAATTGGCAACATTAGTCAAATTTGATGTTTGTTATCATATAAAATAAAAGTGTCTAATAATGCTGCTATAACTTCCAACGGACAAAAATTTTTAAATACGACATTATGCATTTTTTTTAAATTTCATTTTGATCTAATAATATATTTTTATAAGATGTTTAGGGCAAAGTTGCAAAAAAAGTTAACAACATTAGTCAAATTTCATGTTTTTTATCATATAAAATGAACATAATCCTGCGATAACTTGAAAGGAAAAAAATTTTTAAACACAAGATAATACCCAATTTTTTTTTATTTTATTTAGATCCAACAACAAAGTTATATAAGATGTTTAGGGTATACATGAAATTGGACTATAAAAAGTAGGCAAATTTCATTTATTTTAGGGTCATTCCATGCCAAATCACTCATCCTGACCATCTTCAATGTTTATGAAAATTTCATGGATTTATTCTCTCCAATGATATAAATGAGAATATATTTTTAGAATTTTTTATCTTATTGGGTTTTGGTGTAATTAATTTTTAATTTTTTGTCAATAGTCATTTTTTGGCATTCATTAACTTTTTAATTCTTGAATTACTCAAGTTCTATTAGGCCTAGAGAGATGTTTCGTACCTTATTTTAAACGGAATTTCATGAGGTTTCATATGATATGCTACACATGAACATGTTTAGTGAAAAAACTTTTGTTTGAATTTTCACAAAAAAAATTATTTTAAGATGGTGTTTTTTAATAATATTGAAAAAATATATGTTTTTTGCAGTGTTATAAGCTTTAAATCCTAAAATATACAGAGTATTTTTGGTATTTCCATGGTATTTTTGGTATTTTTGTGGTATCAGGGTATTTTTGTGGTATCAGGTATTTTTGTGGTATCAGGTGGTACCACAAAAATAAGTTTATTTAAAAAAATGTAAAAATTGAATTTTTTTAAGTTAGCGCATTTAAATATTTTTCAAAGAAATATATGTTCTGTGCAATATTATTTGCTTTCAATCTTAGTATTTTTAGATAATTTTTAAAGTACACCATTTTTATGAAAATTAAAAAAAAAACTTTCGCCAAGCATATTCTTGTGTAACATATCATATGAAACCTTATGAAATTCTCTTTAAAATAAGGTATCAAAAATCTCTCTAGGCCCAATAGAACTTGAGTAATTTAAGAATTAATAAGTTAATGCATGCCAAAAAAACGAAAATTAAAAATTAATTACAACAAAACCCACGATAAAAAAAATCTAAAAATAACTTCTCATTTATATCATGAAGGAGAATAATCTCAGAAAGTTTTATAGAAATCAGAAATGGTCCGGTTGAATTTTGAAATTTTTTGGTTGATTTGTCATGGAATGACCCTTTATCATTTAAAATGAACGTATCTAATAATGCTATTATAACTTCAAAGGCAAACATTTTCAAAATACGAGAAAATAACCATAAACATGTTTATATCAATTTGGTTCAACAACATATTTGTATAAAACATTTGTTTTGTTTCATTTTGGTTTAATATCATATTTTTATAAGATCTTTAAGGTAAAGTTGATTACAAAAATGTAGAAAGAAACAATTTCGCGATAGGGATAGTGGTTTACACGGTGCGAGACTTGTTTCGAAAAACATTGCGTGAGGTGTAAATGCCCCTTAACATTTTTACGTTTCTGAGTGTCAAACAAGAAATTATTGTTCAAGCCTTCAATCCCATGTTTTTCAGGTACAACCATCAAATATTTTGAATACCAATAAAAAGTTTTTGTACCAAAAACTTTCAATGCTTTCGTCTTTCAATGCTTTTAGAAGGCAATCCTCGCACAAACAAATCACAAGTGAAAGAAGTTCTTATTTATCCCTCTAAACATTGATATAATCTACTAATATTTCAATAGTTATTCTTTGATTTAAATGAAGAAACTTTTAATACTTAATTTAGATTAAAAGCCACTACTAAGCTTGTTAAAAATATATCATGGCCAGAAATCGATACATGTTCCATAAAATAAAACTAAATCCTGCTAATAAATATTGTAACAATAAATGTTCTTCGGCAAAGTAACCTTGCATGAAGGTGCCATTTAAGCAGACCGACAATTCAGCTGAAGGTGAGGTACGTTGACATCAGTAACAACAAACCCATGATAATCATGTTGAATGATTCATACAAGATCATCATATTCGATGACCTTCGGACTTCAAACAAACGTGCGTTTCGAATAAACATAAAATTCTGCAATAGTTATACCGCTAGTCTATATGACTAAAGATAATCATAGATGTAATCAAGACTTGAAACTTCAAATGTTTGAAAGTTCCCAAAGTTTTTTTGGAAAATAACATATAATTATATAATTTCTTACAACTCCAAATTTTTACAAATTTTCTTACGAACTATTAAAGTAATAACAAAGAAAATACCAAAAATACGGAAATATATATTTCAAAATTGGAATGTATAAAACATTGTAGAAACTAACATTAAAATTGTTATCTTAGAATGGCCACCAATCCGAAGATAACCGATACATGATGACGTCCGATGCTAAACGTTAATACACGAATTTCCTGCCAAATTACTTGCCTGCAGGTAAGTACAGATGTCTTCAGATATTGATGACTTACTACAGAATTGGATCAGGAGTCCAATTCAATGATAGCTGGTGGCTGGGTAGAAACCGTAGGCTACGACTACTAACAGAATATTTGCTAAACAATTAAAAAATCCGCTTCGATATTTTAAAATATTTTGAAAAACAATCCTCAACTATTGAGAGAAAATTCAGCATCGTTGCAAATCGTTCCACCAGTAGCCAAGAAGAAGGATAAAACAATATGGGCCTGTTTCAAGAAAATCCGAACAAGCTCGTAAAAAAGTAGGAAAAATATTAAAATGTCATCATACGAAGAAATTTTAACCGAATTTGCCTGCACTGTGATGGAATAAAACTTCAAGAATAATGTTGATATCCCGTATCACTATTTGGAATTACTGTGCCCCAAAAAATCTACATAGAGACTCTATATATGTTGATATGGCAGGAGATTTCTTCTTGTGGGGTGAAAAGTCGAAGTACCCGGAACGAAGATCTACAAAAGAGGCTTTTCTCGTTCATACGCTAGCACAATGGAAAGACTTTGTCTTGACCAAATTTGGTCATTTCCTAGAATTCCAATCCTACCATGGAGTAGAATTACGAGTATACCATTGAGTTATTATCAAAAAGAATGAACTCTCCAAAGTATTCACAGCTGCGTTATATTGAAATTTATTGGGCTATAACAAAGTTTAAAAACAACTTAAAAAAGATAAAAGATAAATATGGCGGACAAGATGGCGTTGGTAATGCAGATTTCTGCGTCGTTGCTTGTTAGGAGTAGCTTACTCGCACAGCTAGATTCTCCTACTTGTATAGAATATGGTAAATATACAGGGTGGTGAATAAAACTAAAACTGTATTTACAAATAGATTTCATGTATGCGATTTATGTATAATTAAAACGTTTGATCCACACTGTATAACATTGAGAGATAATGTTAGTTGTACAGATTGTGTGAATATACAGGGCGGTGAATAAAAATAAGACTGTAGTTGCAATTTATGTGTAAATAGAACTTTTGATCTACTCTGTACAAGTTAGTCTATTATATAAGGCGGGAGTAAAAGTAACTGTTCCAAGATTATACAGAGACCTTACCTGTAAAAATTAAAATCTCTTCTAGTCTTTGAATAGATAGAATAAATAAATTTGACCGCTGCGATTTGGAAACCCTATACAGAAATGTATGTATGCTGCTGCAAGGATTGTGTGTCAGGCTGTTCGTTTATATTAATAAATCATAACGGAAAATATATTACCTTGTGTATAAATAAGTAACCATTATTAGATATTTTTCCTTTATTACATATGATAAGTAAATACAATTAAAATGCATTATCCGATAAATTTAAACATAAGAATTATATCTTCTGATTAAAAATGTAAATAAATATTATTACGCAGTTAAAACATACTGTCTGTTATGGAATAAACACATCGCTCTGCCTAGATAAGAATGGAAATATTTGGATACTAATGGATGCCTTACATGGATGTACTGTTTTTATTACAATTTATTTAAAAACCTTTTATTCGATTAACCAATTATACGATTAACTAATTAATCAAGTAGGGCAATAATAAATCTTCTTTTTACTATTCACTTTAGCTTTAATTGAGTATCTAAGGTCCCCAACCCAAAATGTTCTCTTAACCTCTCCACTCTCTGTGATTTCACCTTACCACATCTGCGAGGACCAACAAACGCTAGACATGTTTCGGGCAGACAATTACCTCTTCTTCATAAACTTCCTGCTACTACTACATTATAATTTTAATTAATGTATAGGACGTTATACGAGCAAGGAAAATATCATTACAATTTCTAATTGTCCAAATGTCTTAAAAAAGCGGATGGTTCAAGACGTATGGCGCCATAGTATTTTTATACCCGATATAGGTCCTAATGAGAAAGTAGATGAAATGAGGCATCATAGTATTATATCAACAACAGATATTTAATTACAACGAAGAAGACTAAACAACTAAGTCATTTGAGCCCTCAACCTATAGCGCTGTTAATGTAAGAATTTCATTAGTTCTAAATACAAGACGACATGTTTGTTTCAAAATCATATAATACATTTATAATTCCGTTTGCAATATGAAATGTTAATAGCGTCAAAGTTTTGTCCCCAAAACATAATACAAAACCTTAACAATGACTTAAAATTTGCATTATACACATCTTTCATTGATTCAACATTTATATTTTTATTACTCTAAAAGAATATATCACTTTGTTTAAAGTGCTTTTCAGATAAGTTTTTTTTTTTGGCAAAAACTTTTTATTTTTCAATATAGTCTCCTGTTCGCTCAATACACTTATGCCAATGATATTCCAAATGAGCAATGCCTTCATTATAGGGTTACCTCGGAATCAGACGAAAATCTCTTACAGTCGAGCCATTTTTTCAGATTTGGAAACAGATGATACTCGCTAGGAGCCATATCTGTGG
Organism: Adranes taylori; assembly: GCA_009867245.2. Lineage (NCBI taxonomy): Eukaryota > Metazoa > Arthropoda > Insecta > Coleoptera > Staphylinidae > Adranes > Adranes taylori. The sequence continues at coordinate 1,215 of WYDF02275355.1, read as the reverse complement.
AATAGGGCGAATGAGGCACAAATTCAAATCAAATTAATTCATTTTGGCCATTGCAATCGCAAACTTGTGGGCAGGTGCGTCATCCTGATGGAAAAGCACTTTCTTCTTTGCTAAATGAGGCCGTTTCTCTTTGATTTTGTCCCTTAATTGTTGCAACAAATTGGCATAATGCTTGAATTTATTGTTTTCCCCCTTTCTAAGTAGTTGACCAAAATAATACCATGAGAATCCCAAAACACAGTTACCAAAACCTTTCCTGCTAACAAAACTGTTTTTGCCTTCTTTGGTGGCGGAGAACCTTTGTGTGTTCATTGTTTGGACTGTTCTTTGGTTTCGGAACCCAGGTGGTGGACCCAGGTTTCATCGACTGTTATGAAACGGCGTACGGGGGAAGTCCTTCAGATTGCGGCGAAAACGTGCAAAAAGGTCGCGAGATACTCTCAAACGATTCAGTTTTTGCTCCTGTGTGAGTAACCGCGGCACCCAACTTCAGTTAAAATTCTGTGCACACTGTCATTTGAGATACCCACTATGTCTGCTCTCTCGCAAACTTTTACTCGACTGTCATCCAAGACGATAGGGTGGACTTTTTCAATCATATCCGGGACTGTAGCAGTTTTTAGACGTCCACTACAAGGTTCATCATTTGTGCTCTTATGAGCACACTTAAAGTCGGCAACCCAGTTTTTAACCATTGAAAATCGAAGAAGCGGATTCCAATAATGTTGAATCCAGTTCTGTTTTGATTTCGGTTGGTGTTAAGCCTTTCAGATGAAAGTACTTTATCACTATTTCCCCACAATCACAAATCACTATACGAGACATCGAAAATGCAAATTGGCAACACCAAAATAATATTTTACAAAATACCCCACTTAACTTACCTATTAGCACCCCTTCAGAAATAGACACCACTGTTGCCAATTTATCTGAAATCATACAGAATTCAGCTTCAAAGAGTATTCCTCTGAAAACCGTTTCCCGAAATAGGCATCCCCTTCCTCCCGATATCATTAACATGATACGAGAGAAACGACGAATTTATCGTAGGTACATTGCTCAGAGAGACCCTGCCATTAAATCTGAGTGGAACAGACTTAATGCTCTTATTCGGCACAATATAATTGCGTATAGGGAGGAGTGTTGGGTTGAAGCTACGTCAAAACTCGATTACCGCAATGGTAAACAATTCTGGCAAAAATTCCAACAACTTAC
>WYDF02275344.1:0-17654 GCA_009867245.2 Adranes taylori | reverse complement strand
CTAGTTCCGCCCCTGACTTAGGGCCGTCTCAAGGCGAAAAAAATTTAAAAAAGGTAATTACGAATATATTTTTGGTAATATTTGTAAGTATGACGAAAAATGTTTCTTTATAATTTTTTTAAAGTGAAACAAAATAAGAGTTACAAACTAAATTTCTATCATTTTAGCGGCAACAAACCAAACTCAGGGTTCCGGTGGCCTTTTATCAGGGGCAGAAGACGAAACCACAACTACCTCGTACACGGAGGACAGTATGGATGGTAAAGTACTTTCTTCAGTTTCACCAGTTGCTACAGATGGCGCTGTGATTGACGATGGAGATGGAGAGGTTAGTTATATAAATTACTTTAAATTAATTAAGCTAAGTTTATTATAAAACAATATAGCAACTATGATTAAATAGAGTATTTATAAGTATTAATAAAAAATATGTTTTGGTAATAGTGATTCCATTTGTACTCTTTTTAATTATGCTTCAACTAATCATTAAAAGCTGTTGAACACTTTGCGTATTTATTTATAATATACTTTATAATCTTTGTGGTGCGAATTGACTAAAAAAAAGCAAAGCGCACCAACCTTGATATTGCAGGAGTGTCTATATTTAGAGTTATTTTTTCTCATCCGAAAATTGGAGTCGTAAATCATCAGTATGAAATAAGTTTTGGTACCGACTCCAAGGTTTTTTTTTGCATGGGCTCCCTTTTAAGTGACATAAAATTATAGGAAAAGGGAGTGATAAAGGTAGAATAATTCCATAAAGAACCTTTATGGTAACGTCTTATTGGTTCGTTTCACCACTTTTATTAGTTTTAATAACGAAACGAATTCATATGATTTTTGTACGCAATTCTTTAGGCTCTTCAATAGGTTGATAATCAGATTACCCGTCGAATGCCTTTTTGTAATTTATTCGGGCTATAAACAAAGTTACGCTAGATTCTACGGCATCATGGATGACGGAATAATCAACTAAACGAGCTTATTGTCTAGAAGCTAAGGTTCAGGTTTGTATCCGTTATCATATTGGTAAATATCTTGTGACACGTATTTCGTCTATAATTTGTTGACTTTTCTCCGTTGAAATACAACCTAAACTTTCTGGGCAGATGTGCGCAGCTATATGTAAGTTTTTTAACAAATCTTGGTAGTATTAGATTACTGGTCTAGATTATTATTATCACCAAGGGCTGTTCTTCGCTTTTCTCCATTTCTCCAATTTCGCTTTTCTGCATACACAGCTACACTCTACTTCAGCATGCCAATCATTTGTACCCTCAGAGGTGCGTGTCCTGTTACCAGACCAGTAATGATGTTATTCCTGCCTTGTTTCGGCAAATCTGAGGCGTTGTTCTTATATAGCTTCTTTATAAAGCCCTTACTATGCTGATTTCCTGCTGATTTGGTCCAGCACTCTTCTGTGTTTTTGAATGGTCAAGTTTCTTATTATTTCTCTGGTGGAAGTAAAAGGCATTACCAGAACCGACTCCGGACGAGCGAACTGTGTGCTAAATGCCTTATTTGCTAATGCATTCGTACTTTCGTTCCCTACTATGCTCATGTGCCTTGGTACCCATATCAGTGTAACGTGAGTTGATTATAAATCTGTTGTTTGTTAGATTTTTATGTTTTCCTGTGAGCATTGGAGGATTGCATATATTTCGGCCTGAAAGACTGACAAATCTGCCTAAAGAGTACATTTTACATTTCGGTCGTTCTCTGTATGTTCGTGCTCCCGTATTTTCAGAAGCCCTTGAACCGTCTATGAATCAGACTAGAGCAGATTCCAGAAAGACAGAAGGATCTTCTCTACACAAACCTAAGTCTATGATGGCCTCATAGTTTCTGTATATCTTGTAGACTGGGGATATACAGTTCGATTTCACTTCTAATCCCTATTTCAAGAGAGTTTAGTAGTTTTATTTTCGTTGACTGTATGTATACACGTCTTCAAAGGCCAAGGACTATTGCAATTGCTTATTGTAAGGCCTTGTAAATAATTCAGTTAGGACTGTAAACTTCTAAAGCTATTGGCTTGCAAGTTTTTAAGGCATATAAATGCAATATTGCACAGTTGCCAAAATGCAAGTTGTGTATTAAGTACTTTGGGATTATTAAACTTGTTAAATAAGTCATCTCCGACGTCTGTGCCTAGTGATCATAGAAATTTCTCTAAAAATGCAATAACACGCGAGGTTGATCAATGTGTTTTAGCAGTTCTTCTACTGATGCTGCTAACGAGTGACTCTTAATATCTAGTTTCAGTTAAAACGTTAAAAAGGCAACAAATTGAAAAGTTGACCGTACAAAAAGAATTCACTGAATATTACAAATTTGGTGCAAATAATAATTTATTATTCTATTTTATAAATACAATTTTTTTAATTTTGTTTCTTAGAGTATTTAGTAAACTGATCTGTATTACTAAAATTCGCGATGTACATGTTTTTATATAGTATAAATATAATACAGTACAAATATTTTAATATAGAGTTCTATATGGAACAAGCACGACAGCCTTTAAGATTTGATTTGTGATTAGCGACGCTATTTGAAAAAATTTAAAGTTTGAAATATTTATACTATTATTTTGTGAAACATTTTGTAAATATTTTCAATTGTATTTGATCACATCACATTAATAATATGTCAACTATTCAATTTTCGGCTAGAATAAACCGTTTAAACATTAAATAATATATATTGTTGTAGATAACAAACGATAGTATCGTATCAGATTCGACAAATGATTCTGGTAGTTATCAACAAGCACCTACTGGCAATGCTACAGCTGGCGGTGTCAAGCGGCCTCTGGATGAAGTGAGAAATAGTGCAACGAGCGACGATGATTCGAATCTGTTCGTGACAGGTAACGGCACCAGTGCAGATGAGGATGTGTCGCACAGTGTCGCTAAAAAGCAGAGAGAGAATGAAGACGCTTCATCTACACCGGTTGTAGTAGGGGTAAAAAATTGACATGTTCCATTGATTCCCCGTCCCTTAGACAGTTATCAATTACATCAAATTGATTCTAAATTATTTAGAAACAATTAACTTAAAATATAAAGGAATTTTTTTTTTCGTTTGAATGTGGTATGTGCATTTTATAGAAACATGTAATTTTTTGAAACACGGTATATATTTAAACTAATTCTTTAGGTGAAAGGTTCTTTAATTTTTAATGTTAGAATTATATTGCCCCGGAATCTTGGAAGAGTAGTCACAAAATTTTGGCGCTTTACATTGCTTTAAATCAAGCAAGGATTTATATTTTGTATCAGTTCTTCATGAGTCATTAAAAATAGAATTTTGCAGTAGTAGATATATGAATAAGGCTATTAAGAGGCTCATTGAGCCATTCGGCTCAACGCATGTTATAAAATGCACGAATGGTTCCTCCATTTCTTCTTGTTGAATTTCCAAATTTCTAACTCCATATATAGATGCTTTGGAAGGATCTAGTTCCATGTCTGGTGTGTCCTCTTAGGGATATGTAGCTTGTACCCTAGTAGTTCTAAATATTAGAGTAATGAAGAAAATAGGAATATTTTTTTCAGTAATCTCATTGTAACTCTGGGCCAAACTAATGGCTAAAGCATATTTTCTTTGATTTGCACTAGTTCTATAACCTATGGATATGAAGTGCTTTTAACCATTCTTTGCACTCTTATTTTGGAAATCTACGAAATAGAACATCCATGAAATCAGTAGCTTATGCTTTGAAACTGTTTATTTAATTTTTCAAACATTCTCAATCAAAAGTTTTAATTTAACAATTTTCTTGAAGAAGTATTGTATACTTGAATGGACACTTTAATGTTGTTATTAATTAATGAATAAATGTAAAGTTCCATTTGTCTCAGTTATGTTCTTTCATTTAATGTTGATCTCAATGAAACGCTTCTCGTCTTGATGAAGCTCTACAGAGTTGAAATTAAATTCATAAGGGACTTGATGCAATTACCAGCTTCTATAGGTTTTGTAACATCGATATGTGTCATGAAAAATTACTTGTGCGTACACTTCATAATAAGGGGCATAATAAAGTTGCAATGTTTTGTGAAATATTATTCTCATGTAATATGGACACTTTGATGCCAATTTAAAACAGTAATTAGATTTCTGAGATTCTAATTGCTTGTGTCTCACAATTTCTAATGTTGCTGCCTATCAAATGCCTTGATGAAATTCCATGGAGAATAGAACCCAAATAAAATTTATATGGGAGCTGACAGAATTACTGGATAATTTCAAGATTCTATGCCAAATAAATACCTTAACAGCACTTCAAAAATTGCATGTTTTTTCTTAATACATTTATCTCAAATATCAAAGGAAAAGATTCCAAATTATGCCCTGGAACTAAACAATTACTTATGTAGAATTGTATTATTCTACGACCTAATTAAAATCACGTATAGAATTTTCAAATAGACAGATCATTAAAAGATTTTTTATACACATTTAGTTAGACTTTAGTAAAAAACTTGGAATACCTAATGACCATAAAAGTTTACATTTATTTTTGTAGTAATTATATAATTAGCTTTCTTAAAATTTGAACGTGTATAATTTAAAATTTGAACTTTTTACGTAATATATTAATTAAGGATGCTTTTAACTTATTTGCTATAAACTATTCTTAACTAATTGTTTATAAAAATCTGGAAAAATCATCTTTATTAGTGAAAATTGCAAATTAGATACAGCATTTTGTGTTCTGTTTGGTCATCTTTTACTTATGCAAGAAAAAAATATTTTTTTAAAAAAAGGTGAGAATTAAAATGCACGCTTGGGATTAGTTACATCAAACATTATTGATTCGAAATTTATGAACGTAAATATTTTGGTAAACGGAGTAGCACATTTTAATGTTTATTTGACAAAAGATTAATGAAATAAATTCAAAATTTTCAGTTGCAAATTGACTGAATATCAATAGTTTTTTGCCTTATTTTTCACCATCGGTTGAACATATAGTTTCTTTACTCTATAATGAAACTAAGCAAAATTCTTTGAACACAAATACCGTAAAGGATTAAACATTGACATCAACTAGAGCCAGTATTAACTTTATACATGTAGCATCTTAACACTTTAATTCCCAGGCGCATATTTTAAAAATGATTAAAGCAGACCAAATTTGTTTTTTTGCAATTATGCTTATACTGAGTATTTTTAAGACCATCTTTATTGCAAAATGATTAGTTTTAAAATTTTGCTTGTTTTTTGCTGATACACGGGGTCTAATTTAATGTAAATGTTGATTTACTATTAGTGTGAATTGGATGTTCAAAATTAGGTTTTTTGAACTATTTTTTATTGCAAAAAATAAACAAAACATTCATACATTAAAAAATATTTAAAAAGCATGTTTTCCGACTATATTGTGAGTCTTACAGAAACAATTCAAGCATATAAACTTCTGTTCTGGGTAACCTACACAATAGGTATGCACCTATCTACCATTGTTGTGTGTGCTCTGCCGTATGTTACCGAAAATTTAGTGTAACACTGTACAGGGCGTCCTCGCTTACCTTTTTCTTCTAATCTGTGCTGAGCAGTGATATCCTGGGTTATCTCATTGTTGATGAAAAAATCGTTCAGAATTGGAGTAGCAATTGATGATGATAATAATATTCAATGGTATTCCAAATACTCCACTTATTTTTTACAATATTTACTAATTATCTTTTTGTTGTTAACATATTTCGGGACAACAATCGTCCCTTCAAACCAATATAAGAAATAACTTAATATTTGCCTGAAGATAACTTTCAACCTCTGTATTGATATAATTTTTGAATTACGTACATTTTAGTCTTCTTTATAATCTTTTATACAATTACGTACTAAAATGTACGTAATTCAAATACAGAGTCAAACTACAGAACAATACAATATCAATACAGAACAATTATATCAATACAGATATACAATATTCAATATAGAACAATTATACAATATCAATTATATCAATACAAAACAATACAATATCAAACTTAAGAGGTCGCGACCCCCCCCCCTGACCCCTCAGCCCCCCTCCTCTGTTAGAAGATCTACAGTTATTTCATTGAGAAGATCGGCGATAATGATATTTAAGAAAGTTTCTAATTGTTTTGTAAGTACATTATTCTCACTTTTTTGTAGCAACATTTATAAAATACAATTTCATTGATATATAACCTAAGTGAATAGTATTTTGATAAATAGGTATTTTTATATATCCGTAACATAAATTTAAAAGGCAAACTGATGAATAATTAAATATAAACTTAAATTTAAATATGGAGATCAGGTAGTCTAGTATTGAAAGATGTTTTGTTTTATTAATTATTGGTTTTTATGATACTTATTTATCAAATTACAGAGTTACCACAATAATTTAAAAACATAAACACAAAGGAGGACAAATCATTTTTGTCTTGTTTCATTTTTCCACCTGGTTTTTGTTCATTCAATACTTTTGTTTTCATTTTGAATTATTACTAATATTTATATCTGTTCTTAACATTTTCATTTTTTTTATGTATGTAGATTATAAGAAATGATTTTGATACAGTTTAGTATATTATGTAGCTTTTTACCAATTCTGGATAGTATTAGTTTGTAGACGTTGATAAGTAATTTATTTTTCTTTTTTTTATTGTTTTCGTATTTTTTAATTTTGTTTATATAAATTATATAGTAAATATTCCCCTTAATTTAAATGTAGGTTATCTTCAAATATATTATTATTAATGTAAAGATTTTAAATACTTTTCCGTTTTATCAGGTCTTACTTAATATTTCAATTTGTCGTTACAATGAAATGCCCATTCTTGAGACAGATTCAACTATAGGCCACTAAAGATACGATTTCAGATATACAACTGAAAAATCGTTACTCGCGCATTGCTACTGGACTATATAGAGCGCAATTTGTTGTATAAAATCGCAAAAGTCCCGGAAAATCACCACACGACTTTGCATGGAAAAGCAAAGTCGCGGAAAAGCGGTCATTTTTTGAAGCAGCTTAACTTAGGAACCGCTTCTCATAAAAAGCTTTTTTTAGTTTTATCACAACTTTTATGTTCTTCAACTTCATTCATAACCATTTTTTAGATATTTCGAATAATTTTTTAGAATTTTCGAAAACATGATAACTGTTAAACTATTTTACCAAAAATTTGCTTTCCAGTGGCCAAATTTAAGAAGATAATGCCTAAATCATGTTTTCGTTCAAATAAAACGTATGCCTTATCTTATCTGCTTTTTAAATATGTAATTGTTGATGGGCTGGAGTTAACTATGTGATGAATAATTAGGGTAAACTGACGCCTGACTCAGCTTCGCTGACTGAAACTCGCCGTGACGCGCAGCAGTAACATTTTAAGCTAGATTTGACACAACTGCAACATTTCTTGCATCCGGATTTGCAAACGCGGCTTACCATATTCAAAATGAAACCGGGTGCTACCTCTTTCTTCGTCTTTACTGGTATCAATAAATGGTTGTTTGAGTGAATGAGTGCTGTCTAGCTGCATCACGCATTGGTGACAAAAAAGCCAGGTCAAATTTTTTTACTATTGACATTTTGCTGATTGCCTTGTACATAAAAAATCGCAAGTCGTCCAATGTTTTGAATGACTGGCATTTTGTGCCAGCATATAACGCAATTAGAAAATTTTCCCCAGCTTTGGCTATGATATATTGATTGGTCGATGTGCTTAAGAATGGATCGAGCAGTTGTTGTATTCCTTTGCAATTTTTAATTAGGTCGAAGACTATTAGCATTACTAAAAGGTCGGTGTCTTCCCCTACTACCACCGAATGATTCTCGTTACTGTACTTTATGGCCGTTTCTACTATTAACGTATTTGCGTCGCCAGTACCTTCAATGACATCTATATGGTTTTGTTTCAAATATAATGATAGCATTTTAATAAACTGACATTTGTGTCGTCGATTCGCTAGGAAGTGTTCTTGGGGGCATGAACGCGAACGCATTGTTTTTTTCGAAAAATTAATGATTGGGCTCATTTTTCCTCGAAAAATTAATGATTGGGCTCATTTTTCCTTTAGCTCTTCGAACTTGCTCCTGATGTTTTGTGTTTTGAGTACATTCATATCCATCGAAAATCACAATTTTTCTACAAGGAAAGTGCTTTTGCAAATACGGCACATAAATTTTAAATATTTCGTGGAAATGAATCTTGCCAGGCCATAATACTTTATGCAAAAGATACCCTTCATCTATAATGTAATGCCGTGGGATCTCAAAATTACAATTTAATGTCTCAGAAGTTTGAAATACTTCCTGGAGTGTTGATTTTGATCATTTTCTTAAAAGACCTTTATCCAATAGCGAGGGTGAATAATTGGTTAACTCAAATTTAAAGTACTCTTTTAATTACTCTTCTGATTTTACTGCACAAATTATTATGTTACAAGTTGAGCTGGATTTACGTCAACTTCAATATTGTTTATCTTTGTTGTGGTCAATATTGAATTAAAGGTTTTGACTCGATCTGATCTTTTAAATTTTATGTCTTCATAATTCTTTCCTATTATCTTGTTAATAACTATTTGCCCTAGTTTCTCAGCTTTGTCACAATTTACATGCTTATCAGCTACAAGCCCAGTGGATAGGGAAACAAGTTCAGTCTTACCATCTTCAAAATCGAAGGGGGAATTTATAAAAAAACCACTCGGAGATTTTGTTTATATCAGAGTTGTCCCTACATTTTCTTGAGTCACGCAACTCATCGTGCTGCGCGGAAAATTCTGATACAACCGCATAACCTTTCCCATTCTTCAGTATACAGTAAAGTTGCTGGTACGCTGTTGACCCATGACCCAAGGTCTTTCTGTAAGGCCTCTTCCATGATTTAACCCACCAGTGGTCTTCATAGGGCACATTAGGACATGTTCAATTGTCATATCTGACTAAATACCAGACCAAAACTTATCTGTCCTGATAGTGAAAAATCCTCTTCCAGTAAAACTTTTAAGCTCATGACTGTTCATCCTTTGCAAATCTGTCATACTTTGTAAATAAAAATGGCCACATTTAGCATAATTTATATGTCCAGCCGCGTGAAAAAATGTTAACATATTTGATTTGTTGTGTTTTTTAATCAATAGATCGGTGAGAACACAAGAAATAAGTAAATTATCCCTTTCCGCTCTAGAATAAGCGTGCCCAAAAAGGATGTGTGGCATCGAATTTTCAGCATATACAGTGGATAGCACATCTTCCAACCCACTTCCGCTCATTAGGTAACCAATTGTACCAAGAAATTACATGTAAAAGTGAAATCCTCCCAACCACAATATAATACTGGAAAGCTCTGGAGTACATGAAACTATTTGGAATGCTTTTAGGTATAGAGATTGGTCAAACGTTATAATAGTAGATTTCATTCCATGCTTTGCACTTTGTTTTTGAGCATACAATATTGCTGAATAAATTGTACAAGGGACTACTAGGATCCAAATTAATGAATGGCAAAGTAATTATATTGCTGGTGGAATATGGTTTTGCAGATGTAAAATTCACTGCGTTGTCAGCTTCTTGACATTAGAATATGTGTGTAGAATGTTCCTCAAATGATCCACTCCCAACTCCTCTCGAATTTCGAGGTCTTTGTCAGTGATTTTTCGATTTTTTAAAATCAGTTTCCCAATAGCACCAAGTGCTACACGTCCTCCAGGTTTTGATACAACTTTCTCCCACCAACTACTTCCCATGCCCACTCGATAGCAGAAATCACTTGCAGCTAGAGATCTTAAAATGCCTTTGTTGGATCTGTTAATTTAACGACGATATCGCGTGAAGATTCGAGTTAGGCTTATGTCTTATGTAGTTCTCCAGATTTGACGTTTGGGAGCATTAGATAGGCCGTACGAGCTCTTCGAGCTCTTCACATTCTGTCAGGTTCAATCTAGATCTCAGCGACTTTGGTATGACAACATTTATCTCACCTGCTTTTTAATTTTTATTGGCCGTATGTTCTATCGATCATTTTTTACTTTCTATTATTTTTGAATTATAAACAAAAATAAGATTTTATTAAAATCTATAAATTAATAATAATATGGAAGATATTGTATATAAATTATATTAACGATATGAATTATTAATTTTTGGTAATAGAAATTATTGGCATTCATTAAAACAAAATGATGTACATTCCATATAACATGATGCTACAGAGAGTTACATTTGATGTTCAAAATTTCTTTTTCATTTTTTTTTGTTAGAATGTTTATGTCAAATATAAACCAACATGTTTTACATCTAAAAGATGCAAGACTTAGGAGTACAAAATAATGTTGCATCTTTCTGATACGAAACAATTAAAATAATAATTAAAAAAAATAGTATAAAGAAACAGAATGCTTGATTTTTATGATATGAAAAATATAACAAATTATATATTATATAACAAATTATAAAGATGAAACAAAAAAAAACAGAATGCCTTTACGAATAATACTGTAGTTATGTATACACTTTTACAAAACAAAATAGTTAGTTTATTTGATAATAACATTATAAAATGTGTTAATTTATATAATACGATGCCAATAGAGGGCGTTTTCGATCAATATATATTGTAATTTAGGCCTATGATTTTGTTTCCGTTTCTCTTGTATTAATTAGTATTTCGCTTTGTTTTTATGACATTCAGTATATACCGTAGTGAAAAGTTTAAATATATGTTTGTCAAGGCAGCGTTTTAGTTTTATCGACATAGATCATTTTATTAACAATAAATAAAGGTACTTTGAAAACACCCTCTATTCTATGAATTTGTGTATTGTAAAATATGAAATATCGTTTGTAGATGATTTCGAGGTTTTGTAGGATATTTTCATAAATATAAATCTTTCACGGCATTTTTGTCTTTGTAATTTCATGTACAGCTCCCGTATTGTACTATGGCCGATGATTCGCCCCACCTTTTCAAGATGCGTAATAAATTCTTAACAATTTTTAGCTACTATTAGCTACTTGTGCGACTCTTGATGTTCCCAATGTAAGAAGATTCTCTTCTACGGGCCATGGTATAATACAAATACACAGTTTCAAGAAACTGACTTTCTTTACAAGAAACTGACTTAGTTCCCTTTGGGTTATCAATGTTATTCGGGAATATTTGTAATGGGTTTAGATTAATTTTTTCCCCAGGAAAATTTAAGCTAATAAATTTTGTTTAAGACAAATTTTAAAATAAAAAAATAAAATACATTTATTACCAGAAAATTTGTACAATATTGGTTCGTCAAATACAAATATGTAATCTAAATAATAATCTAAATAAGTAATCTAGATAAAATGTAATCTAAATAATAATCACACATCTGTTGTTAAAATAAAATTAAATAAACCAAATAAACTAAAATATAATACTGTTGACTTATTTTAGTTTATTTGGTTCTACTTTACAGATTGATTAGTTCTCATTATATTACGAAGTTTTTGGATCGGTAGCTCATCGTACGCCTTTAGACCTGCATAATGTGGAACTCTTTCATAGAAGACTATATCATGCTGTGGAATTTACCAGCTTGTGTTTCCATTCGAATATTTAATTGGGAATTTAATAAGAATTTGCTTATGTTGTCGTGGACAAGTATGCGCAGGTCCTATAGATCTAAGGAATATATTGTTAACATGTTTAGTTTAAGGAATATTGGGACACGAGTGATCAGCTTATTTGGCACTTGCCATTATTCTTAAGATTTTTTCTGCAGAACTAAAATTCGGCCAAAATCAGACGATTTACCACAAAATATTAGCCCATATGAAATATGACTCAACATGTGAATAGAAGTTACGCATTATTACTTTTTTGTCTTGTATTAAGACGGGCATATGCCGCAGTTCTTAGTTTTGCGAAGGTTTCGTCAATGTAACATTCGCTACAGAATTCGTGTATGTGGAAACTTTGGTATTCAATATCATGTCTTTTTGTTCAATAGATTTACCTTTATATTTTATATATAGAGATTCGTTAATCATATAGTGGTTATTTTTAAACCAAACAATATTTTGTTTTATCATTATTCAACGTCATTTGTCATACCAGTAGGTCATTTTTTTCAATTACGTTATTAGCTAGGTTAACCACACCCTCCTCGTTCGTTTTCATGATACATAATTGTGGACGTATCGTCAGCACATTGGTTAACAAAAACGTTTTCGTCAATTTTTAAAACGCAATTTAAGTCGTTGCAGTATATTAATTATAGGAGGATAGTAAGTGTAGAGCCTTGTGGAGTACCTCTATTTAAAATTACATTTTGCGACTTTAAAGAGGTGTCTGAATTAATTTGTACGTAGTGACGCATATCGTTTAAAAATGAATTAAACCAGCTTAGCGCATTATTGGCTTTCATTTTTTCAAAGAGAATTGTGTGATCCAATAAGTCAAATGCCTTGGAAATATCAAAGTAAATGGCAATGATGATTTTTTTTTCATCGACTGCTTTAAGTATTGTTTGGATTGTGTCAAACGTCGCAGTTGATAGAAGATCAAATTCGTTAAGATAACTTAATAGTCTTACCATCATACATTTTTCAAAAATCTTTGAAAACCCTGACAATAAAGAGACAAGTCTATAATTACATAGGTTAGATTTAGGACCTGTCTTTAAGACATGTACTAACTTGCCTACTTTTAGACTACTAGGGAAGATCCCCTTGATAAATGAATCAGCGGCTGAATAGTTTGTGGAATAAACATTTTAATTAAATTGCATGGTATATCGAATACTTATAGATATTGCCATATTAAAAAGTTCTGATTCCGAGACAGGAAATAAATAGAAAGGGTAAACTGGCATGTCAGCATATGTTACATATATGTAACTGACGTGAATAACTGCTTGTTGACTGAAAAGATTGTACCAGTGCTTCCACACTTTTCACAAAAAGTGTATCAAATAAGTTATTTATTTCAGCTGGATCGTTTATCACTGTTGTCATTGAAACTCTCTATATTTTTAAAATCATTACCTCTTGCTTTGATACTGGCGGAGTTTTTTATGATACTTCACATCAATTTTTTATTCTTTGACTAATTAATTAGGTTAGTGTAATATTTTAGTTTTTCTGTTTGTATAGATTTTTTATAGTTATTCCTCATAGTTTTAATTTTGTCTATAAGTCGGTTATCGTTGGTTAATTTTGCGAACCAATATGCATCTATTACATCCTTTGCCTTAAGTGTTAACTCATTTCTGTACTACGGATTAGTATTTTTAGACGTATCATTGAATCTTGGTCAATGGAACAGATTCATCAAATGTGCTAATTATAAAATTGTAAAAATAATCAAATTTATCCGTTAGTGAATGCAAGGACCAATCAAAGTAAAATAACTCATTCAGAAACATTGATATATTTGTGTACTGAAACAATCGCTTGAATTTAGGTTTATTTTGACTCTGACTATCTAGTTGTAAAGTTATTTGTAAGTAACGATGGTCTGAGAAGTAACAATTATCCAGTTGCTTATTGCTAATGATGTTCTTCTTACAGATTATATTGATTTGGATTGAGCAGTTATTCTCGTGCACTCCTTGAATATAAATGTTAAGCCATAGAATTCTATGTCTATAAATTTTTTTGTGCGCCTGTCATTTTTGTCTAATTCAATGTTAAAATCTGAACAGATAATGATTTTATCGTATTTCTTGACTGAACAAAACAAAAGTTTGTTTAAATTACTTTAAAAAATGTCGACATCTGCAGATGACGATCGGTACTTCGATAATCAAATACCTGATTCCCTCGCTGGTGAATTTGATACCAGAGTGTTTGAACGCTTGCTCGATGAGACGACTCATTATTTATTTTTTCAACTATAAAGAAAAATAGATTGTTTAGATGTTTAGAAAATATTACCATGCCACCACAATTTTTCATTGATATTGTAAAAGCACTTAGCATATTGAAACCACTTAACAAGGGAGCTACAATTTCATTCTCACTCATCCAGTGTTCTGCTAGACATAAAATATAACAGTCATTATCAATTTGGTGAGTGTTTCCGTGGATTGCGTCGAGCGTTCAATTCTTAGTTTGAGCCACGCAAATGTGTGGCCACTCAAATATGTGGCCACTCAAATTTGTTTGTGTTCTTCCTGAATATACACTCTTAAGTTACAGCTGTAGTAACCGTTTTAATATCTTATAGATTTCGATCAGGACTCCGAGAGTCCGTCGTTCTACTAGGAACGGAAGCTTCAGGGACGCTAATCTCTCTCCGTATGATAGATTCCTAATCTCAGCTGGTAGTTTGGTTGCCCTTCTCTGCCCACGTTCTACAATCTATATCTTTCATGAAATATGGATTGCAGATCAAGTAACCATATTCCCGTGTAGCACGAATATATGATTTATAAATAATTAAAAAAGCCTTGGATGTTATATTGGAAAGTGTTTTCTTCGTTATGTATATTAAAGAATTACTTTTCTTTACTACACCGTTTATATGCTCATCCCATTTGAAGTTTGTGCTTATTGTAATGCCAAGATCTTTTTGCGATGCTACCACTCTCATCGGTTCCGCAGCAAGTAAGTATATTACATTTCCGGGTACCTAATAATCTTCGTATCGTCCGAAAAATGATTAATTCTATTTGACATCTGTCTGAATATGTCACGTCACTGCTATAGTACAGAAAGACCAGAGGTCCAAGAACTGATCCCTGTAGTACATTGCTAGGGTTGTTGTGTTCTGTATGGTAACAGCTCTCGATAAGAATCCTTCAAGTACAATCTGTTAAGAAACTTCGGATCCATATGAGAAGGTTACCTCTAATTCCTATTGCATTTAGCTTGTACAGTAATCTTTGCATGGGCACTTTGTCAAATGCTTTTTCGAAATCCAGATATGTGATGTCAATGGACTCACGTTTGTCAACTTTTGTAGCGTACTCGTCTAGTGCAAAACGCAAATTGCTACTGACAGATCTCCCAATGAGAAGTACATGTTACGATTCTCCAAATGTGGCGTTTTCAAGTAAAAATGTAGTGATGTCTTCAGCAATTATTTTCTCCATACATTTGCAGAGTATGGAAGTTATGCTAACCGGCCTGTAGTTTTTGGCTTTACTTTTATCATCCTTCTTATAAATTGAAATACCCTTTTCTCTATTCGTCGGGTACTACACCTCTGGTAAACATGTTGATAATGACTTCAGATAATGGGCTGCATATTGCACTTCACATTTTTTGAGAAACACGGTTGGTGTGTTGTATGGTACCGGGCTGGTATTTGTCTTATAGGCGGTATATCAACTCAATCAATATGATTTGCCATTCTCGATAAGTATGGTAGAGAACCATTTCGTGACGTAACCTCAGTGCACAGGTTTCTATATGCCGCATACACTTTAGCTGTCTTCACTAGTTTATAAAGGCCCCATGTGTATCTTTTCTTTTGCTAAACTATATTGTGGTTAAGTTTAACCAGGCGTGTTTCATTACAAGGTTTCCTACTACAAATTGTTCTATTGCTCTTAGAGCATTTGACAAATTTCAGCAGTTGTTTGGCTCTGAACTGGACAGATACGTTTCAAATATTAGTTGCAAAAAAAACCCTCTATCTAGATTATAGCAGATTAATATCAACTATGTTACTGTAGTAAATAAAACCAATTGAGACAGCGAATCACGTAATAGTTAAAATAATAATTTTTTAAAACAGTACAGTAGTTGATTCAAGAAATATTTAAATAGTACAGAACAGAATGTACAGAACAAAGCTGATCAGTGATCACTAAATATTTATAATATGCAAATCATTATAAGAGTAATAACACATTGAAAGCAGATATTCTTTTAATTTGTCTTTTCAACACATCAATATCAACAAGTTGCAAATTTCGCTGTAGTTTATTATAAAATCTCAATCCTAAGAAATTAGACTAATTTTCCGATTTTGTTAGCCGTATTTGTGGCAGGTGAGGCATATTTTAATGGCATAATTCTGAGGCATAATTCTTTTATTTCTCGTATTATAGATGTACATTTTAAAATATATAGTGAGGGCAATGTTAATATCCCCAAGTCTTCAAAGACTCGCGAACAATCCTATCTGTAAGATAGACCAGCCACAATACAAGAATATTTTTACTTAATTTGTTGCCAAGTGAAATACAATGATCCCACCAGGTTAACTTATTACCTAAGCATTTAAGAGCTCTTTCAGTGTTATACGTATCTGTATTTATTTTGTTAAGGCAGAGAAGCATATTTTATCGTTATTGAAATGCACCCTATTTCGTCCAAACTAAATAGTTTGGACGAAATCCAAACTACGTCCGAACTTCTATTGAGTATTTGGCATTTTCTAAACCTTCCAAAGATGCATCCGTGACAAAAGATGTAGTCATCCGCATAGAGAAGGTTATTTGCATTACTAATATCAAACATATCGTTTATAAACATCGAAAACAATACTGGTTCTAACATTGATCCCTGTGCTACTTCAATATTGACATGTCTTGAAGTTGACAGTTTACCATTAACATCAACTGACTGTGTTTTGTTTTCCAAATAGGATTCTAGCATTTTAACCGTTTTGCTATCAAGACCCCAATATTTAATTTTTCTTATAAGAATGTCATGTACGTGGAACACAGTCGAAGGCCTTAGACATGTCATAGAATATTGCGAACCATATTTTCTATTTTCAAAACCAGGTAAAATCAAACTAACAAGTTCAAGGATTGCTTTAAGGTGGAATGGCCTGAACGGAAACCAAACAGATATTTTTTAAATAATTAATTTTTTTCCATATGTCCAACTACTTGAATCTTTATGACTTGTTCCATGACCATCGCCATAATTGGTATCAAAGAAATTGGACGATAATTATTTCAGTCATTCCTGAAATAATAAAAAAGCTCAGTTACAGGTCCAAGTTTTTTGTACAATATGTTGTGTTTGAGAAAGAAATGATATAATTTTAATACTTTAAGTTATTTTATAATATGTAATTACTTTAATTAACTTGTTAATCGTTAATTTGAAAGTAACTTTATATAAACTTGATCTTGAAGACTATCTTAATTGAAATTAAAACAATTAAAAGTTGAACAACCTTTAATAATAAAATTCTAAAAGCAGAATTTTCACTAATAATAATAATAACGATCAACCGAAGTATCCTTCCTCGATATTTTTATTACCCATAGCGTGCAATTCATTATCCTTGTAATGCGATATATTCTCGTGTTTCTAAGTCAATTACAAGTCATAAGCCTTTGTTAAAGCGTAGGAAATAGAATCGAAATTAGATTTTATCTTTATTATCTAACATTGAATAGATTTCTATCGCCTGCATTGGAATAGATCAGTAACTTTATATATCTACGATGTTAAAATATACCAAAGCAAATAATATTTCTTTGCATAGTAATATGGAATCTATGAAAAGCGAAAACAGTATAAGGAAATTGCGAAACTTATTAATAATCTATTAACTCATTATAGGTTTCTATCGTCGCCGATGTTTAAAGAGATTGGGAATTTGATTACAATAACCAATATGTTGATATAAAAGACGCCCAGAAACATGAGATGAGAAATACGAAATATGAAAAGGATTACTTAAATGAAAATGATTACAAATTGCAATTATCAACAATCTATA
>WYDF02275333.1:0-17656 GCA_009867245.2 Adranes taylori | reverse complement strand
AATAACCCAACTCATTTGGGTAAATAAAATATGACCTGGTAATGGATAATCGTTTTACGACGGGTTATCATCTAGTTAATTTAATAGGTATGTAATATCAATTATTACAACTGTCTTAAAAAAACGGCTAGTTCAAGATGTATAACGCCATTTCACCCATTATTATAAGGAACCATCTTTATTAGGAGCATCATTGTCGCAACATTTGAAAGTCCACGACCCTACTCACTAAGCCACTAGCCTGGTGTTGCTAGAAATGAAAATTCGTCTTATGGATTATTAGTTTTTGAATGCAAACAGCTTTACTTTGTAGATGAAATTGGTAAATGATGTTTTTAATTTGTTGTTTATATAGGTATTACACACCGTAAATGAGAATTCGGCAAGATAAAGCAACATTCTACCATCTATAGCGAAGTGCAATGAAGACGACTATAGAATCATTGGAATGCCGCATTTCCCAGTAAACACTATAAGCACGTGCTTACAGCTATATAATTTATCATATTTAGGTACAACATAATATTGTTCATATTAAAAGAAATGTTTAATAAAAACCGAAATAAAAATGTTCCACAATATTAAGTTCTTTTTTCAATAAAAATTATACGAAATATAAAAAATGTATTTAAAAAGGCGGGAATTTGCTCAGTGCTTACAGCGGCATAATAGTTAAATCCAGCACTGAGTCATTGGAACCCCTAACCACGCTATTTACTCTCGTTTATGCAGCTTAGGACCGTAAACCTATTAAATGAAGAGTAAATGGAAGTCAATCTGCTTTTATGACAAGCAAACATATCGACAGATATTAATTTAGTAGGTATGTAATATCAATTATTTCAACTGTTTAAAAAAGCGGCTAGTTTAAGATGTATGGCGCTATTTCACTCATTATTATGTGGGATCATCAGCGTCCTCTTTATTAGGAGCATCATTGTCGCAACATTTGAAAGTCCACGACCCTGCTCACTAAGCCACTAGCCTGCAACCAGCTCTATTTTGTCGATAAACTTGGTAAAGAGAATGTTGTAAAGAGGATCCTAATATAAAGAGGATCTTAATAAATAGGATCCTATTAAAGAGTATGTTGATAATCCCTTATAATAATGAGTGAAATGGCGCCAGCCATCTTGAACTAGCCGTTTTTTAAAACAGTTGTAATAATTTATATTACATACCTATTAAATAATTTTTTTGTTACAAATGTGAGTTATGTTAAAAAACCATATTCAAATGCACACGTCTTTGATTCAATACAAAAGAATATCAAGAACGTTGTTCAAAGGAAACCCATATATATGAGGGATAAATGCACAATGAATAAGAATAACTATCCTTATTGATTTTATGAAAAGAAAATTATTAAGAGAAGTTTAGAAAATCTGTAATGCATTAACTAATAAAGTATGAAAAATATTTTAAGCTTGCTTTAGCCCTAACTAATTTATTGTTGAATAAAAGTGTGTTGAAAAAAGAAAATTTTTTTAAAACAAGCCAGTTCTTTTACGAACAAGATCAATGTCTTTCTCTAATAACCCTTCATCCTCTCCTTTTCTTTATTTCTTTTATAATTTTCCTCATTATTTCAACCCCCTTCCCTTCATGACCTAGACACACTCTCCAATTCTCCTCATCTCCTCTCTCACTCTCATTCCATTCTATTGCTTTACATCCTTTCACCCAATGCTCCTATCTTTCTTCTTCAACAAATTCTACACATTATTTTTCCTTCCTCCTTCCAGTAACGATTTCCACTCTCCTCGTTTCCACACTTAAATTGTGCTATAATTCTCTTTTGTTCTATACTGCATCTCTATTTTAAGTAATCAGGCATACCCCCTTACTTTTTATTATACCTGCTCATCATTATTCTTTCATTCCTCTCTTATTTTTTATTCTCACCTCCACCTCATATACCATAAAAATTCCATTCTTTAACATTTCATGCCATCTATTCATCGACCATCCTATTCTTTCATATGCCCTTTTCTTCTCATATACAAATATTATTCTCTACACTATTTCTCCCCTCATTTAATCCTGCCCAATACACTTTCTTTACCAATCTATCATTCTCATCCGTGCACACTTTCATCTCAAACTTTACCATTTTTTTAAATCCATCCACCCAATATTTATAACAATCTAACTCCTTCAAGACAATCTGACAAAATGTAAATCTTTCAACACCTATTATTCTATTCAAACAACCTTCTTACACTTTTTCCACTGCCTCTCTTTCACATACGACCCATACTTCCTCATTCTCATTTTCACTGATTCTCCTAACTTTTTTCCCATACACAGCTGATTCTTTCCATAGCTATCCTGGCCTTTCTTGTCACCATCTTAACATGTTCTTTGAATGTCCCATTTTGCTCTAACATGTATCCCAAACATTTGAAATGTTTTACCCTTTTGATCCATTCTCCTCTCGTTTAAAATAAATCTTTCTTACTATCACGTCCTTCATTCTTACATACCATCACCTTTGTCTTTTCTACATTAACTTCTAACCCTCTTCTATCCACGTACCTTTTCAGTTGCTCTATTATATCAATCATCCCTACTACCTGCCACACATACAATATCATACGAGTGACCATATTTTTTTATTACCTATCATTACTCCATCCGACTACCCTTTTTTAAAAACCCCTTCAAAATCTGCCACGTAAATATTAAATAAGTTTCCGCTCATTCGACAACCTTGCCTTACAATTTTCTTCAAACCATCACACACATTTTTCCTCTGCTCTCGCTCTTACCTTTCGATCCCACTTACATTCCTCTTATCATTCTTTCCGATATACCCACATTTTTCCATTTTCTCTCAAAGCTGCTCTCTTCTTAACCTATTAAATGTCGCCTTTAGATCCACAAACAACAAATATAGTTTCCTTTTTTTTACATAATTTCTTGTTGCATTATATAATTCAACGTTACTATGTTGCCTGTGGTCCCTCTTCTCTAACAACCCCTGTTTGCGTCTTTGGTAGTATTTCCTTCTCCTTTTCCAACCTTCTATTCATTATTCTAGCAATCAACCTAAACCATACAATCATCACAATCACCCCCCTATAACTTTCCATGCACTTCTGATTCCCTCGTTTACACCCCGGTACAATTTCCTCTTGTTTCCATTCCTCCGGTATTCTTTCCTTTCTACGCGATACTTCATTTGTACCCCTGGTCACAGTTTTTAACGCGTTCTCATTTATACACTCCCATATTTCCATTGGCATCCTGTCAGACCCTGACGCACTTTTTTTTCATCCTCAATATTTTTTCCCTCACCTCTTCCACATTTATATCCTCCGAGTTCTCTACTTCTAATATATTTACATTTTTTTCATCTTCCATTCCATTTGTTATCTCAATCTCCCTATCATTTGCTTCCCTCTTACATTTTTCCTATTCACCCAATTAAATCGCACAACTCTCTCTTCCTACACCTATGACACCCCTTTCCCTCAGATACTTCCAAACCTCATTCTCACCGTTTAAATTATTCTCTCTCTCTCTCTCTCTCTCTCTCTCTCTCTCTCTATCCAAATACAACATCTCATCATCATCTCTTCTCTTCCCTTGCAACCGTTCTCTACTTCCTTATACTTTTCTAGTTCAAACTTCCACTCCGATTCAATCGGAAACTTGCCAGACTCAATCCTATTTCCTATCCTTAAATATTCTGAACACACCCTTGCCGTGTCCTCCTTTCATTCGTAATCATGTAGTCGATCACTGATCTTCTCCCATGCCCTCTAAACGTCAACTCTCCATCGCAATCACCAGTCATACCTCCATTTCTCACAAACAATTCCTCTCTTTCCATCCAATCTAACAGCCTTTTTCTTTTCATGTTTATTACTTTATCTTTTGACCTTCTTTACACATATTCATTTTCCAGCCAACCCGAATTTCCATCTAATCCAATCCTTGTATTCCAATCACCTACTATTGGTGATTGGAATGCCATAAGACTATATTTATGACTATATTATTTATTATTTATTTCCATTCTAAGACTATATTATATTTATACTATATTAAGACTAATAGTATAAGTACAAGACTATATTATTTATTTCCATTCTTAGCCTCTCACTCAATTAGCCCATAAATTTTTGCCAACACTTATTCACATATGTTGTCACAAACAACCATTTTTTTCCTTTTAAATTCACCACTCTTCCACATGCTCCTTCTCATTGCCATTTACTCCCTGCACTACATTCATTCCTCCTCTCATCCCCATAATTATCCCTCCGCTGGCTCTACCTTTCGCATGTTTTGCTCTGCTCCTTGCACCTCCCAATTGTACCCTTTCTACAATTTCCTTCTTATCTCCTCCCATTTCTCAACTTCCACCTATGTTTCCACTAAACCAATAATATCAAACGTCATTAAATATTTCTTTATATCCCTTTGATCTATCTTATTGTCACATTCCAAAGTACCATTTTTATATTCCTCCCCTTCCAGCTCCTTCTTATTTTTTCCTTAACTTTACCACTCCCACCCTGTTTTGCATTACCCCCTATTTCCTCTTTATACTTTTCTGTACTCCCTCTTTTTTCTTCCACAATAATGCCACTTCCATACATTTTCAGTTTCCCATTATTCCTTTATTATTACTTTTATTTACTCTTCTATCTTCTCCCTTCCTATCGTCTGGTCCGACTAACTTTTCTTCTTTATTATTCCATACCCACAATTTCCCTCCTAGCCATGCTTTCATATAACCAATCATTACCCTCTCATTTCCCCTCTTTTTCCCTATCGCCTTCTTTATTGCTCTCTCCTTTTCCATTAGACCCTCTTCTATGAAGATACTGCTCCCTTTCAAAATCTTCTTCCTCTCCATTACTTTAATTTGAGCCCTCCAAGTGCTTAATCTTATTAATACAGGCCTTTCCATTTTCTTTCTTTCCACTCTATCTAATCTGTAGTATCCCATAATACTTATTTCCATCTGGATTTTAGCAAATATTTCCTTTTTTATGGCTTCCATAGCTTTCACCTCCTCATCTAGCCCATAGATTATTATATTTAGTTTCTTTTCTTTTCTTTCCTCTGCCTATCATAATCTCTTCCCTCCAGTTACTTTATTCTAGATTCCATTTCAACATCCTCCTTACTCCACTTACTCTCTTTTTCTTCTAACCCCTGTCGCATATTTTCATTTTCTGTTTTATCTCTATTATTCTCTTTATTCCCTTAAGCTCCCTTAGCTCTCCTTTAATTTATTTCAACTCCTTCAGAATCATCATTTGCAAGTTTACTTTTCATCCTTGTCGCTCTGCTCCCCGCGCTTTCTTCTTCCATCAGTGCTTCCTTTTTTACACTCTCGTATCCTACTCCCTGTTCCCGTAACGTATTCATCCATACTGCCTTTTTATTCCTTTTTTTTTTCTATGCTTTTTAAGAAATCATAGGCTAAATGTACTTTTGACATTTTCTCAAAATTTTAATCCACCCCAAAATAACTTCTGGGTGCATTTACGCCATATAGCAGAAAGAAAGAAGAAGAAGAAACATAATATCTTAGCTGCAGTTTTTAGTTTTACTGAAATAATTTCCCGTGACAAATAAATAATAAAATGTCATTTACATTTTTTTTTACATAATTTTTTTGCTTATAGTGGGAATGATTTTAATGCTTTTTAATATAGTTTGAGATCAAGTAGTACGTGTTATACTAAATTTTATCGTAATGGCTTCGCAACACATTAAACCCGGTAAGGATGTTTTAATAGCTCGTGAAATGAATAAAAAAGAGGAAAAGATACAAAAAGAATGGGAACAAAAATATGCGTGGTTGATTGAAGAAAAAAGGTAAATACATTTTGTAATATATAGATATTATAAAAGAATTGACTGTAGTAAGAGTTACTTTTATAATATTCTACAAAATATACGTACACGCGACGCCGAATTAAACGCGACACCGAAATTTTTCATTATGAAATAAAACATAATCCGAGATATTTAGAAATAAAACATAATCCGAATTTAATGCGATCCAAAATTAGGTAACTAATTAGGTAACAAAATTAGGTAACTAATGTAAAATAAAATTTACATTAAAATACTGTTCAGAATCTTAACTACTTTGAGCATTAGAACTTTGATGCTTATTCACGCTTTAAGTTTCCCACAAAATGTCATCTTCAAACCCATCTAAATGATTGGAAGTGCAGCACTTATTGAAACCTTCAACTATCTATTCAGGTTCGATCTTCTGCCAGGTGGTCGTAACTCATTCTCCTAAAAGTGAGAGTGCGGTTTTTTTATTTTTCCTGAAGGTGTTAATGGGTGAATGCCCGCTAATAGGCAATTTATAAGTTAAATGGTTTATTAACCGCCACACCTGGGATGTGGCGGTTAATAAACCATTTAACTTATGCAACTGGGATGTCATACAACACGCTATTATTACAAATGTTTCTCAGAGAATCTGGCCGTTTTCCTCAAATCACATTCAACCAGTCTAATACTAATTACTCTCATCCAACTTTTCTCTTTGACCCGAAAATTGATTCCTTGCTGCAGCTTTGGGTATTGTTTTACGTTTCAATATAACGTAAGGTTGAAGTTTTTGTCCATCAACAGTAATAGGAAGCATAACAGTAATTCTAGAGTGTTTGTAACCAGTTGATTTCAATAAGACCGTTTTTTCGCCTTCGTTGGAAGGCTTGTCAAAATAGACTAGTGTTTGGTCCGCATTGCCCATATTTCCGACATTGCAGTTGTGCTTGTTACGTAATGATATAACATGCCCCAACTTGGCTTGAGTAGAGGTGTAGCCGGCATGTTATTCCGAACCTGACATTGGGGATTCCCGTAACCTAATATTTACCGTATAATGGAGAAGGTACTAAAAGTACACTCTTTTTTATTGTAAGAAACGATTTTTTTTTATTTACAGTTCAGGAAGCATATTATCTATCTTTTTCTTGGAGTTTTGGCGCCTTTGATGCCTCGTTAGGTTCATCACACAGGTCGGGCGGAGGCCTAGGCGTACTAATATGAAGAGTTGTTACATTCCATTACCTAGACCTCGAATTTAGCGCGAGTCACTTTTTTAACAGGAAATAATTAGTTAATTATTAGTCGTTATATTCGGGCTAATACGATTATTAATGAGAAATACAATCTTTTCAATATTATTTTGCAATTTAACATCGTTTGTCACCTGTAAACATTTGCTCTAAGTCTCAAACCTATTTACCCAAACATAAGTTTTGCAAATAATAGAAATAATTAATTTAGTGAATAATTTCGATATTGCAAGGGTGGAGGGGCTGTGTGTGTGTGCATGATCTTGATTTAATAAGCCAATATGCAAAATTGGTATGAAAAAAGTCATATTTCTCCCATTGTATAGTTAACGAATTGAATGACCATTATGTTACATGCATTATATTTAAAAAAGGTGTATTTCTCCAGTGTTCGTATACGTAGATAGGGGTAGGAGGCCACGACGACCTTGAAGTTCGATGACTCAGCGCAGCATTTTGTAAATATGTTTCTCTCCGCTGTATTCATTCTCATCTTGAACGCGAATGAGTGCACAACTGCTTCATTCAAAAATTTTTGAAAAGTGAAAAATTTTGAAAAACTGAAAAAAAATTGACAAAATTGAAAAATTTTGAAAAAATTGAAAAATGTCGAAAACATGTATTCATACAAAGTTTATAACAGGCGCTACATGCATTTCCATCATCGCCGGCGACATGAGACCACCGTTTATCGCCCGAACAATCGCGTTGATTGTCTGCTCTGCGAATCGAATTTTGGGCGACAAGATATTAGAAAACATTTAAAGAAATATGATGACACTTCCAATTTATTATGCGAAGAGTGCGGCATAGTTTACTATAAAACTGCCCGTAGATGACTGCCTCTTTTTCCACCTAGTTTGTCTAGTAAACAAACTTCTTATGTGATAACAACATTTCACCAAATCTAGCCATCTTGAATTATATACAATCAAGCGTACAAAACGATCTCCTAAATTAGAACGAGGACAAATTGCCTCGTTACAATACAAGAAAAAGTTAGATTCAGCAACAAGAAAATATTCTCCTCAACTAAAAAAACTTCTTAGGGTTGACAGACTACAAATTAGTAACTCTTCATAATATGTTTATTAACACAGGAAATTTAGCTTTAGGAAAGTTGCTTTAGAGCAGAACTATGGTAGCGCTTAGTGTAAATAATCGCAAATAAACATATTAAAAACAAAAATTAAAAAAAGATGTTAAGTGGCTACGCAATGTACTGTATTTAAAAACTATATAACAACACTAAAATACAAAAAACACATTACATTAAAATGCTTTCATACAATGGCGAAACCTAGTAATATAAGATGAAATTTAATGCAAATAATCGCAGATAAATATACAAAAACATAAATAAGACAAAAAACAATATATTAAGTGATTATGTATAATATTTGGAAACTACACAACAATAAGTTTTTATAAAATTACACAAAAATGCCTTCACACAATGAAATACTTTTGCTCTGAATGAGCAAAAGTATTTTGCCTTTGTAGATGTAAATTAACGGATTTTAGGAGTATTTTCGTCCGTAAGATATCTTATTTTATCTTAAAGATATAGTAAGATATCTTAAATTGTAAATGATTTAAAAAAAGTGCTTATTTGTTTATAGAAATTTTTTATAAGCGATTGGGCTTCCATAATAAACATATAACTGATAAATTTACAATTTTGAGTACATCTAGCAATGCACTGAACAAAATTACTAAAACTATTTGAACTTATAGCAAATAAGATCTTAATTAAAAGGAACATTTCTGATACATTTCCAAATTTAGTGTTATTTACATTATGTAGGGGAGGAGAGGGTAATAGTGAACAAATCGTGTAATAGTGGACAAATTGTTTTCTTATTATACCAATAACACCAACGGAATAAATACTCATCACACTTACCTTAACGTACTGCTCAAGTTTATCTACTTTTCGTTAATAATCATTTTTATTTGTTTTAATTCTAAGCTCATAAAAAATAAGTTACCACACTTTGCCCATTATCCCCCCCCCCCCCCCCCCGGGGGGTAAGAATGGACGGGGGCTATAACCCAACTATAAATTTATATATAAATGTTGGGGGGAATAAAAATGTCATCTACAATGTCATCATTTTTAATGTCATTTCACAGAAGATTCATTTCTTTGGGCATATTATTGTCTTTAGCTTTATTTCCAGACATTATTTTGAGCCTGCGGCTCTTCAGGCTCAACACTTTCAAAATGCGTATTTTTACCCTGAATATTTTCATTTGAAAGTTCCCTTGTACTATCCAGTTCTTTATTTATATCCTGGAAGGTTTCGTCTTCATCAAAATCTTCGTCCTCAAATTCACATTTTAAAATAATTTCACCTTCAGAATCAGATGATGAAGATGACATAACCTTATTTTTATGATATACATCTTTCAATTTTTTGTGTGTAGACAGCCAACTTGACTTCACTTATATTATCATACACAGGAAACATAGAAATTACTAAAATACCCTACAAAATAATTTTAGCGGGAATTGTAAAAATGGTATTGGGTTCTTCCACTATTACCCTGTTCACTATCCTCCCGCTCCCCTAATTCAGAAAACCTTGTGCTAAGTTTCCTACATATCGAAACAAACAATGGGAATCCAAAATGAGCTATATATATATACAAATTTTCTAGAAGATTACAAGACGAACTAAAGAAAAACCTAGCAACATCAATCATCGTTCATAACAAGGAAAAAACAGATTTCAGAGAGACAGGGTCATTTCCGGAAAGTACGAATCACGAGTATGGTAGGTTTGCTGATAAACCAGAATTTCAGTTAGAAGTATATGGACCATATTATAGAAAACCACCTATTCTCGATGAGCATCGAATTAATTTCGATTTGGCAATGTAATTGTATTAATATCATAGAAAAATCTAAAGTTTAATACATTGTTGTTATATCTGCATAAAAATATTATCAAATATATTTCAAAGATGACTACTACTTAAAAACGAACTATAGATTGTAGTTGTTAAGTAAATGGCCTGGTGACATCTATTGACGGTTTGATGATATATAACATTTTTAGAAGTTTGCAATTAAACATTTCTGTATAGATAGATAATTTTACAATGAGCTAATGAATGCCATAAAACAATTATTTTAGAAAATATTAAAGCTGATTATCTTGTTGATTACTAATGAAGATTTTGGGGTATAAGAAATTTAGTATTAATGTATTAAAAATAACGAGTATTTAATACATTTTTCAAATGTGCATTAAAGATAAAAGAATTATTGTATAATTAATCACATGCCGAACACTTGAAATGTTTCTCTTCTGAATGAGTTTGATTGTGAATTAGAAAATTTCATTTATGTGCAGTTTTGAAACCACGATCTGTTCACTCAAAAGGCTTCACTGCGCTTAAAAGACTGCTTTAGGTTAGGGCTTAAAAGACTTTATGTGTGATTTTGAAATCACATTCCGTACACTTGAAAAGCTGCCATCATCAGGTTTTTGTTAACTTTTGTTTCTTCTAATGCTATGTTTGTTTTGTTTTTACTATTTTTTATTTATTTTTTTAAATTTTGTTACGTTTGTTTTTTACTACACTAAGCTTAACGACGAACGTTCGTTATTGTTATATTTTAGGCTACACGGTAAACAGAATGGCTACATCTGCACTCGCTTATTAATACAATAATTTCAAGATTGATGTTCAGGATGCTACACTGGTGTAGATTTTTTATATACTCATTTAGATTAAGTTTGTAGTATCCCACAGTTTATAGTAAGACACTCTTCCCTCTTTTTTAAATCTTCTACAGTTGCTTGAAATGGCAGTGCTTGCATAATTCGGTCGCCAAGCGTCACTGATGTGAGCACAACGATTTTTGTGGTGCTCACAGGATTTCATAACCAAGGTTCTGTTTGAAACACTTCAAATAACAATTGATGAAGTTATCACCAGACTACTTTATTTTATGCGATCGTATTTATAATAATATGTGGGCCATGAATTTGAAAGTATATGTCAGAAGTATTATATTGTATGGTCCGCAAATGTGACTGGTGAAAGAGAGTGAGACATGATAATGAGGTATATGAAGAGAATATTAGGAGTGGAGAAATCGACACCGAGTGACATTGTGTTACAAGAGCTGAATGAAGTAAAATGTTGATTATGTAGAATAAAGAAGTTGGTAAGGTATGAAAGGAAAGTGATGGGATATGTGTATGAGAGGATTGTTAAAAAATATATGTGGAAGCTATGGTATGTAATAGAGCAGAAGAGAATGAATGGGTAAGGAAAAGAGGAAAATTATACGAGAGGTGTGGATGATCTATGCATAAGGGGTTCGATAGGATGTGTGGATGGATAAAAAGTGAGATTGAACAGATGTTGAATGATGTAGAAATGCAAGAGAGATATGAAAGAATAAGAGAAAGTAGGTGTAACAGAACAGGAAATATCTGTATTCGATAGTGGAACGGTCGATGTCAGAATATTTAAGATCGGCAATGAGTATAAGTGAAAAGAGAATAATTGCTAGGTTCATTTTTAATATTCTACAATGCTATAACTAGCATTGTTTTCAATATTATACAATGCTTATAGTGTAGCCACAAACGCGATAAATGGCGCGCTAAATCCCTTTGATGTGTCGAAAGAGGCCGCTGCCCGCGAGCTACCTAACGTTATAATTTTCAAGGTCATAACTCGTTAATAACTACTCTAAATTCTTATATAATATAATAAGCACATACAGGTAAAATATAAATAAATTGTTCAAATAAAAATATTGTCATTTATTATGATTATAACCTCTCAACAGCACCTTTTTCTCGAAGTGACAAAAAAATCACCCGTGTGCGTATGTGGGAGTAACAGTTTCATCACGGAGAAGTTGCCTGACTCGTTGTTTCGTGACAAGTCACTCGTGTGCGCATAGACTAAGAGTCACGGTAACAGTCATATATTCGTTGGCGTATACGAATTTTGGGAAGATTCAGTGACGAAACTGTTACGTGACAAAAGTCATTCGTGGACGTCTAACCATGTTCATCTGGCTTTAATACCCAGGGGAACTGCACGTACCTCTTCTCATGCTTTACTTACTTCATTATCTCATTTAACTCACATGCTAAATGTTCACATGCAGATGCTCGTTTAAAAGCGAAACCAATCGGAAAGTAAATATAGTATTTATTAAAGACATTTATTTGATAATCTGTTTTATAGAATATTGAATAATAAATATAACTGTTCAGAAAATAATTGTTTTATGACACGGACATGATCCATAAAAAGCTGTCGAATAACATAACACCTTTAAACAATGAAATAATGATATATAGTCCAAAAATTTATGGTCCCTTACAGGAAAACTACATTTTGAAGAAATTAAATATTTTTTTAAATTATGTGTATTAATTATTTCGGAAACTGCATATTGATCTTTAGGAATTTCAAATTGATTTAAAAAAACAGGTCGAGGTAGATGCATTCCTGGCGTTGGTTAAAACCGTAGTCAGTACCTTCTTTTTTCGCACATCTTCATTGCATTCAACAAAAGTTATATACTTTAAATAATACTATCTATCTTTCTTGTAAACAATTGCAGAGTTACAGCGCAACCGACTTATACTGAGATGATTTAGGGGTAGTTAGGGTTACTTTAATTGTCTAAGTCCCTAATTACTAATAAAAACTGCATTCTAATTTAATAAGATCTCTTGAATAATATATGCATGTAGCTATACATGTGTATAATTCATATACAACGAATTTCGAATTGATTATCAGGTGGACTCGTGTAGTAGAGCGCTAGTCTCACAAACTAATTCAATGAAGCTATGCGAAAATAGAGGGTACTGAGGACGGCTTCCACTAATGCCAGAAATGCATCTCCCGTAACCGCTTTTTTTATTAATTTGAAATTCCTAAACATCACTATGCAGTTTACGAAATAATTAACACACATAATTTTCAACAAAAGTTATAATCTTTAAATAATACTATCTATATATCTAGTAAATATTTTTTATTGTTAAAATTCTTTATTTTCGCGTACTTATTACAAATTAAGTAGATTTAAAACTAATCAGAATAGGTAGAACTAATTGTTAAAAATATCCTTCATCATCTTCGAAATTGTCCGTAATATTCATCGGTTCAACAATTGCTAACATATGCTTTGGTATTTCACTGCCACGCACTTTAATATTATAGCAAACCAATTCCATTTTTGCCACACTTTGTGTGAGTGTGTATAATTTTCGTGTAATTTCTTTTTGCCCAGATTTTCCAATACCTAAAAATCAAAGTAGGTAGTATAAAACTGTGGCGAAAGCAGTAACTAAAACTAGACTACAGCATTCTATGAAATGTTACTCGTGCAACAATTCGATTCATAAAAGCTGAACCGATTTGAATGAAAAAGAATTGTAATTCATTTGTTAGAAATTTTCCGCGTGGGAATAGAAAGGCTGCTCCAGCATGGAAGATAAACTCACTATTAGGACGTAGATATTGCTCGCAAAACATCCCTTTCAATTGCTTCAAAACAAATTTCAATGGATATTTTGGACAAACTTATTAATATCTAACAAAATACAGGGATGTTATCATAAAAACTGCTTGTTTTTACATTTATTTATTCACTTATCGGTTTTGGCTTCTGGTCTACGTCAGGTGAAATGTAATTGAGTTACGAAATCTTACCCATTTTTTTATACACATTGTATATTTTGCACATTGTGTGCTATAAAAGGCTGTGCAATATTTCGTAACTCAATTACATTTCACCTGATGATGGCTAGAAGCCATAACCGGTAGTAAATAAATAAAGGTAAAAACAAGGAAGTACTTTTTATTCATAAGTTCACTTCAGTGTGAATTGTCCAAGTTTGTGGAATGTAACGTCATTCAGACATAGGAGGTTATACTGTAGCTAGGGTTTTTGCAGAAAATTTTATATTACATTATGGGATTCCATCGAAAATTGCAAATGACCGGGGTACTGAATTTATAAATAAGTTTGTTGAGGAAATATGTACCATGATCCAAATTGATAAACTTTTGAGTATAAGTTTCCATCATGAATCTCTTGGGAGTCTTAAATAGTTTTTGGGAAACTTCCAAAACTACCAACGACTATTATTAAAGAGGTAGAACCTCTCTATTCCTTTCGGGATTATCACTTACAATTAAAATTTAGATTACAAACAGCATGGGCTGACGCTCGTGATAATTTAATTTCTACCAAAACGAAAAGAAAACAGAAATTTGATGTTAGGTCTTCGCCACAAACATTTAAAATTAATGATGTAGTCTTGATAGAAACTCATAGAACCTATAAGTATGACGCTTTATACACGGGTTCGTATAGGGCAATACAGGTTAAAGATCCAAATTGGGTAATAGAAGTAGAGAATCAAGCTATTGAAATTCACAGTACAAGAATAGGTCGTAAAGAATGAAAGTTTTAAGTTGGGTTGTTTTATCTTCCTGATAAATTTTTCGCATACATGTTGCAAAAAATTCTGTCAGAGGGTGTGGTAGTAATTGTATATTTAAATAATTGTATATTTAAATTATAATAAAAGTTTAAAGATAAACGCCATCGTTTAAATGTGTAAACAAACTTATAAAAAACAGTTGTAACAGAAAACATTAATCACGGTGATAAAAACAGAATTCCAAAGATGTTAGAAACAATACATAAAGTGTAACACATTAGACAATTCGAGTACATAATATTGTGATTAGATATTATGAAAATGAAAAAGGAATAGCAACGATGAAAGGAGAATATAGATCGTTGCTATTTTTTTCAATATTAATTTAATTCATTCAATTATTAAGTATCATGTACAAACATATATTATATATTTGTAAATGAATCGAATTAGTTTTATTTCATTTAATTTATATTCCAACCAATCAACATCATCACAACGCCATACTTCCTTTCAAAATTGCAAACCTTGCATAAAATAAAATTTACTTACCCAAGAATCCTGTAAGTATGTATCTGTTGTACTGGCAAATTTTAAAACAATCTTCAAACATACCAGCTCCAACCTTATTAATACATTTTCGCATCAGTTCGCCTGTAAAATCAGCTAAACCCAATATAAACTCCGACTGAGGATAGCATAAATAAATTTCTTTCATATTATCATCGGACGAATCCGATTCTGGAGTTTCATCAGAATTGATTTTATATGAAAACATGTCGTCAACTACTTTCCAATTTTGAATTTCACCTTCTTGTAAATACTGTAAGAAGAGTAAAGCTTCAGTGAATTCTTGTAAACCAAAGCTGTACGCTCTTAGATATAAATAAGGATCATGTCCTTCTAGTTCTAAAGCTATGGATCTAAATTGTTTATTTATGAGTTGATTCAATCTTTGTTTTGCTTCATTGAGAATTTGTGCACGTTTTGATTCTCTAAAATAAATGGTAAGTTGCAACATTAAATTTACATAGCATCTCTACTGATGAACAATCAAGGCGTTAAATCACATAACTTATTTGCTATAAATGCGGCCGATAAAGAATCCGAGTCAGAATCATTTTTTAATATATTTTCCTTTGCCTCGGCGACACATTGATTATGAACTATAATTCATTGTATGTCTATATCAGAGAATTTGTAGTTTACATACAAAATACACTAATAAATACTTAAAATTCGTCAATATAAAATTTGAATTCTTACATATCAGTGTTTCTATTATGCAATAAAAATATAATCCGCTTGCTTTCTATTGTAATATCTCTGCTTATCTTGACAATCCTTTCATATCTATCATGTTTATCATCCAACTGTCTAGCATACTCTTGAAACAATTGCATCACTATATTATTTTCGGCTATATTTTTTGGTTTTTCCTTGCGAATTCGTTTTGTTCCTGAAAAAAAAATGTCACAGTACTCAACTTAATTTCATTTTAAAAGTTCAAAAATTCCTTGAAATAAATGTTCGTCTACATAACAAAAAAAAGTAATAATCAGCCGTGTATCAATTATTCTGCAATTCTCTTCAGACATTCCCTTTAGAACTTCGCATAGTATTTTAAATCAGGGGTGATGATATACTTTTCTAGGAAACGAACTATTTCTAATTTTCTCAAAGTGGCGCGTATCAGCAGATATTTATTAAGACTTAATAATTAGAAATAAAAGACTACCAGCACAAAATACATTGGTGGATCGCGATCGACTAATACCCAACCACCCCTACCTTTACTTGTTCCATTGACCTAGTGTTAAAAACACTAATTAAAAAAGTTAGTCTACATTATAATCTCGGGAGCTGCGTATATAGTTTCAATTGATATTGAAGTTTGTTTCTTAAGGGGATCACCCTGTAAAGCTTTCTTAGGTATTTTGGTTCTTTTTCTAAACTATTCTTTATTTCAACTACGTAGAAACTCCAAAACACGCTCTACGTCAATAAAGATTTTAATTCTTGCTCAAAAGTGCTGGCAACATGGAAATTATTTTTAGTTTATAAAAAATGTTTGAAATTTTTTTCGTGGTTTAAGAAACTAAAAATTGTTGGCGACAATTTATTGATCCCCGTGCATGGGAATTAATTATGAGGTAACATTTAAATACTGTTTGTTTAAAGAACTATGATTGTTAGACATAATTTACTTCAATCGTAATATCGTTAATGTACATTGGTTATACCTGCTTTATTTTCCATCTTATGATCTTTAAAAATAAATTAAATTAATTTTTCGATCAATTTCAATTATTTTGTGCACATAATTTCCTTATACAACCTTCGGTAATATGTTATTTAAGGTTATGAACAATTAGTAATCTTTGATTATATACGTAAATGGATATAGCGTGTACGAGCGATATTGATTCCACTGTTAGAAAGAGACATGCACGAGAGAGAGTAGAGTTGCTTACGGCATAGCAAGTACCAATATTTCGCATATTTCAATTTAGGCGGCCTATTTGTTGTTTATTGTTTGTATTCTTGTTTGCTGTTAAATGATCATACATGACTGCATCATGACATAAAATGGACTAGGAAAAAGCGAGTTGAAGTGAACGATTGTTTTTTCCTATGCGCTTTTTATTACTAATAACCTCGTGCGCTTTTCATTAACATACTTTTTTTTCTGTATCTCGTGCATATCAAGTTAAATATCCTTTATATATTTCTTGTGTCTTATGTTGTGATTTCAAAATTTTTTCCTTTGTTTTTGTGATAGTAATTCCTGCGACTTAGAAAGGTTAGTAAAGGGGTGGAGATGGAATGTCCCAGGAGCGGGGATCTGCCACAATTAGCTGGCCACTTGCTGGGCAGCTCGGACGATAAACCTTCTTTTCAACCACCAGCAAAAATGACCAGACTTTTAGAGGTAGAAGTAGTTAATAATATCCCCATAGATCAAGATCAGTCTTCCTGAAATATTATGTTAACTGATCGTAATACATATCCTGACTTTTTTAAAGACTACCGAAGAAAATATAATGCCCAGGACAAAGGGCCCTTTGAAGTATACATATCGTACTCGGATAGAAGGAGGGTTTACAGTGAATTAATAGGAAAAATTTTAGTTAATGAAAAGGTCAC
>WYDF02275322.1:0-17656 GCA_009867245.2 Adranes taylori | reverse complement strand
CGCACACACTAACCCAAGAGCAAAAATTGATGAGACTGGAACATTCCAGAGAGATTGTACGAGCAGCAAATAACAGCTCAACCTTCCTCAAATCAATTGTTACTGGTGACGAGACCTGGTGTTTTCAATATGGGGCAATCGTAACATCATTGAATAGCCCGTCGAAAACTACTAAATACGTCTCTCTCTGTTCTTTGGTTCTTTTGATGCCTCTTCCATTTCTTGCGATTACAGCGCCATCTGTCGCGAATCGATTTTTTTTTTCGAACAAATCGTACGTACTTTTCGACGTAGAATCCGAAACTGTGATAAAAATAGGGGTTCCTATTTAAGAATTAAAATTTTACGCTCGGCCCTCCCACAGGGGGTGGGCGTAATTTAGTACTAGCGGATGCCCCCCTCGGAGACATTAAAGTTTCTATTCGACAAATTTTCTGTCCGATCAGTATTCTTCGATATATACAAAATTCCAGGTTAAATGATTCACCCGATATATATATATATATATATATTTATATATATAATATATGTGAAAAACGTCGTAAGCACTATTATATATCACTTACTTTGTGACTCGAGTTTCGGACGTGGGTCCATTATCGAACTCGATAATGGATTGAGTTAATGGATCTATATAATTTCCAACCGACAATTTTTATTGGATCAGCGAACTTTCTTAGTTGCTTTGAAAAAGCGTTATTATATTTTGAGCTCTTAGCCATGTAAAAAAAGTCCCCACTAATTTCAATAGAAAAGGAGTTTATGTATACTATGTATTTGCGTATAAAAGGCTCACACAGCCTAATGGCAGCGAGACGCAATTCTGAATTGGTTGTTTTCGTATATTCTGCGGCATTTCGCGGCATTAATTTAATCACTTTTAAAATCAACTTTGCAAATAAATCTAAAATCAAATCTACAATCAAAAGCTAAGCATTACACAACGCATCTGTAGAATCTTTCGCTTCCTCTTATTTTCACTTTTCCTTTTATTTCTCGTCTTCACATATTTTAACTCTCCCCTCACCCGTGTCTTTGATACCCGTGTCCCACTAACCGTGTGTTTGATACAACCAAGAGAAGCCACGACCAAGGAACCCACGTCACCAAGGGCAGCACCTAATTCGTCTCCAACAACCAGATCGTCTCCACTCAATCGTATCACACGACAATGTATTTCACATCTCCAATTCTACGCGCTAGGTATATGATTCCTGCATTATCATCAACAGCGAACCAGTGACAAGGCAATCTAATCCAATCAGCACCATCATCAATGAATCCGAACTTTCAGAAGAACGATTAGAATTTTCTATCTAGTTCAATATTATTTTATCTTGGCTTTTGTTTTTAAATGGAATGGGTCGTCCTTACTACCATCTAATTAACTTCAAGCAATATGTTAGTAATTTGAACAAGCGCGATTAGAATAACCTAATTTATTATAAAATACGAAAGAAAATAAAAACCGTCTAATATTTGCAGCAAGCATAAAGTAAGTAAATAATGCTTGTCATCGCAGAATGAATGGTTCAATTGCAATACCCATTCACCTACGTATAACTTAATATTATAATGGGCCGGATTTGAAAAATCAGCTCGACTAGATAAAATTAATAAGTTGAGTTTCATGCAAGAGTATTATATGTTATAGAAAATTCTTATAGTACATCAGACGTACAAACATCACCTATTACAAGGCTTTCAACTCCTGACACATATACTACACTAGATTATTTCTATTTAATTTTTCAGCATAATGTAAATTTTAAATAAAATGACTGAATTTGGAATTTGGTCTGAATATGGAATGTTTGAATTTGGTCGATTCCCTCCACTAAATCCGCCACTAAACTAATCATAATTACTTCAAAACTAAAAGCATTCTGGAGGAAACTGCTGATTTTTATTATAATTTTATTTTTCTACTTAAAGCATTTTCTATTTTCAGACTTTTTTCAGTATTAAATAGAGATTTCTTCTTTTTCATTCTGCCTAACACGAAATTGACGAAATTTACTTAAACCCCCCTCGTACATATTTAATGTTTTATTTTAAGTATAATTCAAATATGCTAATGATATGAACCAACCACTAACATTAAAATCGCATGTTTTATTCATCTTCTGCTATTTCAGTGTAATATGCGCAATATTCTAATATTTTCTTATGCACAACATTTCTTATGAACATGATGTAACATAATAAACCTGTATAATCTAATCTTTATTGTTGCAGATAGTAATGGCGATTTACCAAGACTTAAATGCAATTTACGCAAGCATAAACCGAATAGAAAACCGCGTACGCCATTTACCACGCAACAGTTATTAGCATTAGAAAAGAAATTTAGAGATAAACAATATTTGAGTATAGCGGAAAGAGCGGAATTTTCTAATTCATTGAGGCTGACAGAGACCCAGGTAAGAAATGATTTAAATTCAATTGAAAATATTTGGAATCCTTATTTAAATAATGAATTTAATTTAATTATTTGTTCAGAATGTGAATATACTACTATTCGTATGTGTTCAGAATGTGATTTTAAATCTAGTACAAAAGCAAATATGACGATTCATGTGCGTGGTTTTGCCACAGATAAATTGTTCAGATGTTCGAAATGCGATTATCAGCCTACGCAAAATGCTTACTTAACAATTCATAAACGAATTCATTCTGGAATCAAGCCATTCGAATGTATAGAGTGCTATTATTATACTGTTTTCAGATCTAATATATCACAATCGCAGATATTCTGGATTGAAGCCAATCGAATGTACCCTTAGTATTGCCCTTAGAAATCTAATACTAGAAGCACTATGAGTCTTTAAAAATGTGCTCGTTCACAACAAATGCCATACAACAACGCATGAACGTACACACACTGGAGATAAGCCATTCGATTATTCAGAGTGTGACTATAAATCTGTTACAGCCTGCAATATAAAAAGATATTATCGCAATTCATCTAACGATAGTGAAGTGCTCTGAATGTGATTTTCTAACTCAGTTTACGAAATCAGATCGGGCTCTTGATGAGCATTATAGGTTTACTCATTCTGAACTAAATGTGTCTGAGATCAAAGTGTGAAAATAGTTTAGCGATCAAGATAATTTGAGTACGTTAGAATATGTATAAAATTTAAATACGAAGAAACCTGTATACCAATGGTCCAAAAAAAAATTAAGCTTAACGCTAAAAGTCAAGAACAACTATATATTCGCCTATAGGTATTATAATATCCTTACAATTTTAGCCATAAAATTTATCAAAACTTGGTGTGAGAAGTTCCAGGATTTTACCTCTTAGTCGTCAAGGTGAAGGAATTAGTAAATGATGAAGCAAGCGTTACTACTTCAAAATGAAGAGATCAATGCAACATATGTCTCATTGACTACCCTGTTTCAATATATTGAATGCAATTACAAGACTACTACGAATAGTAAACAGATTGAGCGCAAATGCATGCATTCCGAACAAAGACCTTTTCAGTGTACGGAAGGCTACTATAAATTTGAGAGAGGGATACTTACTCATCTTAATGAGAAATGGTTCCACTGTTCGGAAATGCTCGAAACTCATTTTGGAATTCAACCATTTGAATGTTCGGAATGTGATTATAAATCGAGTATAAAAGGAATATATACGGTCGTGCTAAAGATAAACTGTTAACATGTTCGGAATGCGATTATCAGTCTACGTAAAATGCTCCCTTAACAATTTATAAACCAATTCATTTCGGAATCAAGTATAGAGTGCGATTATAAAACTGTGTGCAGATCGAATCTAATATCTCATAGTTGGATTGAAGCCATTCGAATATACGGAATGCGATTATAAATATAGTATTATGAGTCTTCATACACGTACTCATCCACAAGAAACGCCATACGAATCTTCTCAATGTGATTACAAGTGTCTACAGAGGTGCATCTACGAAATTAGCAGGGGGCTAGTAACTAATATGTAACGAAGAAAATAAAAATATTAAAAATATAAAACAAAATCAAACATGAAAAATATTAAGAAAATATTTACAAGTTAAGGCATTAAAACTAATTTCAATTTGAAGACTCGTAGTGCTTCTAGTAGTAGATTTATAAGGCATTCCGAATGTTCGATTAGTTTCAAACCAGAATATCTGCGACTGTGAAAACATTATAATAATCGCACTCCATACATTCGAATGGTTTGATTCCAGAATGTATTCGTTTTTGAATTGTTAAGTAACCATTTAGCTTAGACTAATAATCGCATTTCGAACATTGGATCAATTTATCTTTGGCATACCCATGCATATGAATCGTCATAATTGCTTTTGTACTAGATTTATAATCACATTCTGAACACATACGAATAGTAGTATATTAACATTCTGAACATTTCAGAATGTGAAAACACTATTCTGAGCAAGATAGTGCCGGTTATGAATCGCTAGATTACCTTTATATAGTGACGTATATTTACACTCCAAACAATTGAAAATTTCTCAACAAGATGATTACGCATATGGATTGTTAACTTAGTTCTTTCCGCACACTCGAATGGTTTAATTCCACAATGAATAAGCATGTGACTTGTAATTGCAATCAGTCCATTGAAATAATTAGTTCATGAGATGTGTGTTGCATTGATCTCTTCATTTGAAGTCGTAACGCTTACTTTGTCATTTACTCATTTCTCCACCTTCACTAATAAGGGGTCAAATCCTGGAACGTCCCACACCAAGTTTTGATAAATTTCCTAGGTAAAAGAGTAAGATTCTTATAATACATATATTTGAATAGATAATTGTTCTATACTTTTAGTGTTATTCTTATGGTTTCTGCACACTTAATAATATTCTTTGAACAACACGTAGGCAGGTTTTTAGTTACTGCACACTTAGACCAGAATGAGTAAACCTGTATGCTTATCAAGAGCCCGTGTCTGATTTCGTAAATTCTGAGTTTGAAAATCACATTCAGAGCACTTCACTTTTTTTACATGAATGCGATAATTAATTTGCTGGCTGAAGCAGATCTACAATCACATTCTGGACACTCAAATGGCTTATCTCCAGTATCGGTACGTTCATGCTTTTGTTAAATACACTCTCTCGTATGGTTTTTCTTGTGAATGAATACGTTTATGAAGACTCATAGCGCTTCTAGTAGTAGATTTGCAATCGCATTTAGTACATTTCAATTACTTATATCGAGAATGACTATGACTTTAAAGTATTAAATTCTATCTACAAACAGTTTTATAATCGTACTCTATTCAATCGAGTGGTTTGATTCCAAAATGAAGTCGTTTATGATTATTGTTAAGAGAGCTTTTTTCGTATATCTGATAATCGCATTTCGAAGGTTTGAAAGGTTTATCTTTAGCATGACCACGCATATGAACTGTCATATTATTGTTTTTGTACTACATTTATAGTCACGTTCTGAATACTTGCGAACAGTAGTATAGTCATAGTCTGAACATTTTAACGATTTTTCTGCAAGATGTTGCCGTGTATACATCGCTAGATTAACGTTATATGTGGACTTATAGTCGCACTCCGAACAGTGTAACAATTTCTCATCAAAATGAGTACGAATATAGTCTGGCAGTTTAGTTTCTTTAGACGACTGTTCATCGCATTTCGTACATTCGAATGGTTTAACGCCGGAATTAATAAGCATGTTATTTCATAGATTTCGCTTCCTTCTAAATTTATAGTCGCAATCCGTACACTGAAAAGGTCTTTGGTCGGAATGCATGCATTTGTGCTCAACCTGTTTACGATGCGTTGTAGTCTTGTAATTGCATTCAATACATTAAAATAGGTTAGTTGGTGAGAAGTGTTTTGCATTGGTTTCTTAGTAGAAAAGTGGAATATTCATATTATGAACATTTGAATGGTTTTTCTGCAATATGGTGCCTTTTATGAACCACTACATTACCTTTGAATGTAGACATTACCTTTATATAGTCCGAAAGCCCCCTCCGCTCCTTGGGTGCGCATCTGCTCCCTCTTAACTTTATAGTCGCATTCCGTACACTGAAAAGTCTTTGTTCGGAATGCATGCATTTGTGCTCAACCTGTTAACTATTCGTAAATAGTAGTATTGTATGGAATGGATTAGTTGATGTGATGTATGTTGTATTGGTCTCCTCATTTGAAGTACTAACGACTACGTTGTCATTTACTAATTTCTCCACCATGACGAATGAGAGGTTAAATCCTGAAACTTCAGAATCTATATTTGTTTGTTTATTGTTTATATGTGAATTAATTGTTTTTAAGGTTAAAATCTGGTTTCAAAATCGCCGAGCGAAA
This sequence comes from Adranes taylori, assembly GCA_009867245.2. Classification (NCBI taxonomy): domain Eukaryota; kingdom Metazoa; phylum Arthropoda; class Insecta; order Coleoptera; family Staphylinidae; genus Adranes; species Adranes taylori. The sequence goes on along the minus strand of WYDF02275322.1, from coordinate 11,345 downwards.
GCGAAACGTCTCCAAGAAGCGGAAATCGAAAAGTTGAAGATGGCGACACTCACACGCCATCCTCATCATCCACTTTATCATCACCATCCGGCCGCTGCAGCCGCAGCATTACAGGGTTATTTCGGACCTGCTGTTGCAGCTGCGGTTGCTCAACACCATCCGCTAGCAACGCTACTTAGTGCACAAAAGGTTAGATATTATATGTTACTACATTAGTAGGCTCAAGACTAAGTATATTATAAACTACACAAGGTATTTTAAAGGAATCTCAAATATTTCAGCTCTGATTAAAGTTTGTTATCAGATAATATATCCCGTCTAAATTAAATCAATTAATAAAGGTAATAAGAAATTCTCTAATATAATATTAAGTGACTAAAGACAAAATGTGAAATGATTTTCAGGATAAAAAGGACATAAAGTTTGCAAAACTATCAACAGCCTTTAACTAGTGAAATATGCATTCTAAAAATTTGCAATAATAAAACACGTAGCTTTATCCTCTGTCCTCTACTCCTCTGTCCTCTAAAAATTTCTTAGTATAACACATTTTTATTGGTCCACATTGGCTTAGTATATTCAATTAGTTGTACTTTTCCTCTCTTCTTATCCTTGATCAGTTTCCTCTCCATTCTCATATTTTCCCGCACGCACTTTCCACCCCGATTCCATTGGAAAGTGGCCAGAATAGATCCTATCCCCAACTTTAACGAATTCCCTGTACATTATTGGCCTTTCATTCATCATTACGTAGTCTATCAGAGATTATACCCATGTTCTCTAAACGTATTTTTTCCATTCCAATCTCCATTTATACATCCATTTCCCACCCCTAATTCATCCAGTTCCATCCATTTTAACAACATTCTTTGTTTTATATTCGTTACTAATAGTTTATTAATAAATAATATAAATTATTGATAAAAAATAAATGCTGCAGTGTTAATTATTAATATTATTAACAGGGTCCACCTCTACCGCCAAGCGTTCAAGGCCATCCACACTTAGGCAGTCATTTACTACCACCAACTTTATCAATAGTGCCATCCGCTTCAGCAATTTCACAACTTCCATCTTCGCATTTCTCCATCGTACCAACGCCGCGATTATTGCAGACAACTGGAGCCCCATCTATAAGCGGCAGATCTAGTTCACCACAAGAGGAAAGTACTGATGTTCGAGAGTTACATAGTCCGCGAATGAACTGAATTGTAAGCATTTTATGCGACTTGTGTCGTTATTTAATTTATACCTTTTGATTATAATTGATACACACAAAACAAGCGCCATTGAATAATATTTTTCAAACGTGAAATTTGTTGAAAGATTAAATTATTTAATTTATGTCAATTAATATTAATAATAAGAATTTTTCAAAAAATTTGTTTAATACATGGAAATATTTTTAATTAACGATCAATTTAAACAATATCCAATTCAATGTATCAGAAATATGTTTACGCTACACCTCAATGTTCTCTGTAAATAGAAAATCTGAAAAAAAAATTAAATTAATAATGTATTAAAAACCTAATTATTTAAACTAAATTTTAAATATATTTTAATTAATCTAATTATTAAAATTTATAAAAATAATATCTAAATTTTATTGTTCAAAGTTTATTGTTCAAAGTTTTATTGTTCAAGTTGTGTATTCAACTGCTATGAAGACCTCTTACTTTTTCATAGAAATTTCTCAATTTTCGCGTCTCAGGTGTACCAAAGTGAATCACACAATTTGCAGAAGAAACAACATCCTGCTTTTTCTTATACAAGAATTTGTTTATAAATTGTTAAATGAGCTTTTTGCTCACTTTTGATAATCGCATTCCGAACATTCTAACGGTTTATCTTTAGCGTGACCGCGCATGTGAACTGTCACATTTCCTTTTGTACTAGATTTATAATCACATTCTGAACATTGAAATGGTTTAATTTAATAATGCGTACGTTGATATATGTATAGAGCGTCCTTGCGAATAGTAGTATATTCACATTCTGAACATTTGAATGCTTTTTCTGCAGGATGGTGCCGTTTACGAATCGGTAGATTAGCTTTATAATTAGACTTATAATCGCACTACGAACAGTGGAACAATTCCTCATCAAGATGATATGGTTTGTGAAATTAGTTCTTTTAGACTACTTATAATCGCATTCCGTTCACTCTAATGGTTTAATTGCAGAATAAATAAGGATGTGGCTTCTTAGTTTATTCCTCCTCTTAAATTTATACTCGCACTCCGTGCACTGAAAAGGTTTTTGTACGGAATGCATGCATTTGTGCTTAACCTGCAAATGTCGCAGGATTCTGACGTTGCCAGATATATTGGTATCATTCTTGATCAACCTTATTTTTCTTATCTTTTTGTCAATTTTCTGTCTTACGGTTGGTTGAGTATAGGTAATGGTGGCAGTAGGCTCTGAAAAATGAAATCGTATATAGTTCACTTAATTAAAGTGGTTAAGAAACATAACGTGTTTTTTGTTTAACGCCTTACACCAACTTTTATTAACTTCACTATAAGTGGATGATGTCATTTTTCATAGCCTAGCACCGCCATTACTACCTATACTCAACCAACTGTGAGACAGAAAATTGACATATAGATAAAAAAATAAGGTTGAGCAAAAATGATACCAAATATCTGGCAAAGTCGGAATCCTGCGACATTTTCATAATATAATTTGAATGAAAGTGTTTATCTATGGAGTCAAATATAACTGATCCATTCTTATAAGTATCTACTGCATAAAATTAACAGGAACTTGGTGTACTTATTGTAGAAGTATCAGATATTATTAAACAAGCAAATCTAGATTCTGAAATTCCAGGATTTGACCTTTCATTCTCCAAGATGGAGAAATTTATAAATGACGAAATAAGCGTTACTACTTTTAATTAAGAGATCAGTGCAAGACAGATCGCACTGCAATTACAAGACTACTATGAAAAGTAAACAGGTTGAGCACAAATGCATGCATTCCGAATAAAGAGCTTTTCAGTGTACGGAATGCGACTATAAATATAAGAGGAGGAGTAATCTATTCAAGTGTACGGAATGCGATTATAAGTCGCCTAAAAGAACTAGTCTAACAAATCATATGCATATTTATCTTTATGAGAAGTTGTTCTATTGTTCGGAGTACGATTATATGTCTATATATAAAAGTAATGTAGCGATTTATAATAAACTCTATATTGCAGAAAATTCATCAAATGTTCAGATTAAAGTTTCTAGAGAATTTCTAAAGTTTCTAGATCGACCTAACATCAAAAGAAACATAAACCTATTTTCTAAATATGCTCAAAATCGGTGGTGTAGTAAATTATGGTATAAAATACATAGACATATAGCAACATATATCCGATTTTTAAATCTAGATTTTTGGTCTACCATAAGTGTTCTCCAATAAAAATTTCGAAATCTAATATTTCGTATCGTATATGCAAGATAAAAAAGACGGTCAAAATTGGAAACTATTTGTAAAATATAGCATTTTAATATAAAAACTATTGCTGATGATATTTCAATAATTTTCCGTTCAATAATAAACGGCATTTTCATAATATCAATATTAAGTTGAGTGAACGTGTTTAGCTATGGAGTCAAATATAACTGAATGTACATAACTAAATAAGTAGTGCAGAAAGTGGGCAGGAAGTTGGTGTACTTGGTGTAAAAGTATCAAATGTAGATTCTGAAGTTCCAGGGTTTGACCTCTCATTCGTCAAGGAGGAGAAATTAAGAAATTAGTAAATGAATAAGTAAGCACTACATCAAATGGAAAGACCAATACAACACATCTCACCAACTAATCCATTTCAATGTACTGAATGCAATTACAACACTTCTACAAATAGTAAATCACACAAATGGATGATTGATCGCAAAAGCATGCATTTCGAACAAAGACCTTTCAGTGTACTGAATGCGACTATAAATTTAAGAGAGAACTAATTTAAGAAGTCACATGATAATGAATTCAGGAATTAAAATATTCGAGTGTACAGGTTGCGATTATAAGTCGTCTAAAAGAACTAAACTGACAAACCATCTGAGTACTCATCTTGATGAGAAATTGTTCCACTGTTTGGAGAGCGATATAAGTCTACATATAAAGATAACCTAGCGATTTATAAAAGTGTTTAGATTGTGATTTTAAATTTAATACAAAAGTAAATATGAGAGTTCATATGCGTGATCATACTAAAGATAAACGTTCAAATGTTCAGAATGCAATTATCAGTCTACGCAAAAAGCTCACTTAACAATTCATAATCGAATTCATTCTGGATTCAAGCCATTCAAATGAATAATGTGATTATAGAACAGGTCGAATTTAATATTTCACAATCGCAGCCATTCTTCGATTGAAGCTATTCGAATGTACGGAATGCGATTTTAAATCTACTACAAGACTACGAGCCTGCATAAACGTACTCATTCACGAAAAAACCAGTACGAATGTTCTCAATGCGATTACAAATGTTCACAGAGGGTGCTTATAACAACGCATGAACGTACACGCATTGGAGATAAGCTATTCGAGTGTCCAAAGTGTAATTATAGATCTGCTACAGCCAGCAATATAAAACGTCATTATCGCATTCATGCATTAATAGTGAAGTACTCTGAATATGATTTACAAACTCGCCATTTACGAAATCAGAAGCTGGTTCTTGATGAGCTTTATAAGTTTACTCATTCTGAACTAAATGTGCCGGAGACCAATGTGTTAAAATAGTTTAGCGATCACGATACTTTGAATACGTTGGAATATGTGTATGTGTAGTAAGTTAGAATATTTATAAAATTAAAATACAAAAGAACCCGTATATTTGTAGTTCACAGAAAATTATTAGGTATTCAAGAACCATAAGCGTAACCCGAAAAGTCTTGAACAACTATGTATTCAGTTATAGGTATTATAAGAATCTTAAATTTTACTCATGAAATGTATCAAAACTTTTCAGCACAAATGCATGCATTTCGAACAGAAACCTTTTTAATGTACGGAATGCGACTATACATTTAATAGGAGGAGGCATCTAAGAAGTCACATGCTTATTCATTCTGGAATTAAAGCATTTGAGTGTACGGAGTGCGATTATAAGTCGCCTAAAGGAACTAAACTCATCTTAATGAGAAATTGTTCAACTGTTCGGAGTACAATTATAAGTCTATATATAAAGTTAATCTAGAGATTCGTAAACGGCACCAGTTTGCAGTAAAACCATTCAAATGTTCAGAATGTGAACTAACTATTATTCGTATGTGTTCAGAATGTGATTAGAATCTTGTCAAAAAGCAAATATGAGAGTTCACAATAATTTTCACAATGCGATTATCAGTCTACGCAAAAGCTTTCTTAACAATGTGCGATTATTAAATTATTTCATATCAAATTTAATATCTCATAGTCGCATCTATTCTGTATTGAAGCCAATCGAATGTACGAAATGCGATTACAAATCTACTAGTAGAAGCACTATGAGTCTTCATAAAAGTACTCGTTCACAAGAAATGACATAAGAATGTTCTCAATGCGATTACAAGTGTTCACATAGGATGCATTTAACAAACGCATGAACCTACACACATTGAAGATAAGTCATTCGAGTGTGCAGAGTGTAATTATAGATCTGCTAACCAACAATATCAAAAGTCATTATCGCAATTCATGTAAAAATAGTAGTGCTCTGAATGTGATTTTCAAACTCACAGTTTACGAAATCAGAAGCGGGCTCTAGATAAGCTTTGTAGGTTTACTCATTCTGTACTAAATGTACCTGAGATCAACGTGTTAAAATAGTTTAGCGATCATGATAATTTGAGTACGTTAGAATATGCATATGTATAGTAAGTTCAAATATCTATACATTTGGTTCAGAGAAAATGATTTCAAGTGTGCAGGAACCATAAGCATAACCCCAAAGTCTAGAACAACTATATATTCAGCTATAGGTATTATAAGAATCTTACAATTTTACCCATAAAAGATATCAAAACTAGGTGTGAGAAGTTCCAGGATTTGACCTCCATTCGGCAGGTGGACGAATTAGTAAATGACGAAGTAAGCATTACTACTTCAAATGAAAATATAAATGCAACACCTATCTCATCAACCATTTCAATGTACTGAATGTAATTATAAGGCTACTACGAATGGTAAACTGGCAAATGCACGTTGAGCTCCATTCGTTTGCGCATTGAGCGCAAACGAATGGTAAACTGGTTTGATACATTTCATGCATTTGGAACAAAGATCTTTTCAGTGTATGAAATGCGACTATATATTTAAGAGGATGAGTAATCTAAGAAGTCACATGCTCATTCATTCTGGAATTAAATCATCCGATTGTACGGAATGCGATTATAAGTCTCCTAAAATAACTAAACTGACAAACCATATGCATACTCATCTTGATGAGAGATTTTTCCATTGTTCCGAATACGATTAGAAGTCTACATATAAAGGTAATCTAGCGATTCATAAACGGCACCACCTTGCAGAAAAGCTATTCAAAAGTTCAGAAGGTGAATATACCACTGATCGTATGTGTTCAGAATGTGATTATAAATCTAGTACAAAAGCAAATATGTCAGTTCATATGCAATTCATTAACGAATTCATTCGAATGTATAGAGTGCGATTATAAAACTGTTAGCAGATCGAAATTCACAGTCGCAGGCATTCTCGACTGAAGCAATTAAATTGTACGAAATGCGATTATAAATCTACTACTATAATGTTGAATAAAATAATGTTATAAGTAATTTTATTTTATCCAAATTTCTTTTCCTTGCAAGAAGTCTTATCGGCGTACGCCAGGAATCACAGACACGGATAGAAGGAAGCCAGTAAACGAGATTAACGCTAGCGTTTATATAATAGCATTCCTCAAACTTAAAAAAACAGATTTGGTTTGGTACTACATTGGCAATTGGTTTGGCACTACATGATTCTATATTTTATCTATGTATGGACATATATGTACTAAATAGTGTGAGCAATTTCGCAGTCATAGTCATAGACCGTGCTGTGAAATACAACATGCTGAAAACTGAGCCAAGAGAAAATCTCCATAATGCTTCTGAAAAGCACTTCAACCATCCGAAGTATATGTAGGGGTGAAAGACCAATCAAACATTCCCTAGATTGATTGATTTGTTTCCTTATGTTAAAATGGGCCAGTTATGTTTAAAAAATCCTCGACCTATATTGGAACTATGAAATAACATCAGTATGTTAATGAATTGTATTAAGGACTCAAGGGTCAAGGACTATATTAATGTCGTTGTTTCTACCAGCTTTAAAGCTACGTTGAAAGTGTATACTTAGTAAAGGTCTGCAGTAGGGTATTTTTATTAACCGAGAAGAACCAATCGTTAAGTTATAGAGGCAACATTAATGGGTCACACAAAAGATATTAAGTCTACAGTCTTAGCACCAATTTTATGACAAAAACAAAACCTGGTAGATGGGCACCGCGTTTTTACTTTTAGAGTTTGAAATTAAATTTTTTATTGTCAAATATTATAATTATTATATATTCATTAGTTTTTGTATCTTTTTACAGAGAACACTTAAATCGTTTGCAATAAATTTTCCATTTCAAGAGTTGTTTTTTTTTTCGAAATTTTTATTTTAAATGAAACGTGCATAGATATAATGTAAATTATTAAAAGTAAAGTTTGACAAACACTTATAAATAAAAATAATTTATGATTCCTGCTTTTTATTATTAATAATAAAAAAACTATTTATTTTAATTCAATAAATAAATGTTACGAAACAAATGTGAAGGGCTTTTATTACTTTTTCCAATACTGCAATAATAATTGCCCTATAATGTCGCTTTGTCGTTTGGCCAAATATTGTTTTAAGCTTTATACCTACAAAAAACTAGCGAAATGTGATTGAATAATTTATTTACAGAATCAGAATCATTGACTTCATAAACTCATTTACAAATCGTTTTTATTGGCTATGTAAGATGTTATAGGTAATATTTTTGAAGTAATTACAGCTGCCTCATCTTGGATGTCATTTTAAAGAGAATTATGAAGGCTATAAAAACATGAGAAAATATCTAGGGTTTCGATAGAAAGTTACAAAATATTTTTATTGATGAAAATCAGCTGAGTAGATTCCATTGAGTAGAACTCTTAATGTCCGTTACTTTTAACTCAATATTTTAAGCGCTGAACAAGATTTACTTCCTGTAAACGATCAATTAATATCATTTTTCTTTAAAAACTCTGTATAACATAGAATCGTAAAAAACATAGCATCAATCCATAAATTATTTAAAACAGAGAACATAACATCCATAAATTATTTAATGACACCTCACCTCTTAAAACATTCTGCTATTCTGATATTTCAAATCGTGAAACGATCAATAAATTTCATTTTTCCTCGAAAAAAAATGTAAATCTATTATCCAAAAATTCTTTAAAGGCATCTCTTAAAACATATGCTGTCCTGAAACTTTAAGTCATTATATGCTCAATTGATTCCATATTTCGTTTCTAGAAATTGTAAATCAAATATCCAAAACTTATTAACTGACCCCTCTTCAACAATCTACTCTCATGATACTTTTTTTTAAGTCATTTATCTAAATATTATTTAATTACCCCTCTTAAAATACTCTGTTGCCCTGATTTTTTTTAAATCGATAAAAGATCAGTTAAATTGATAAAGGATTATTAATCAATGCCATTCTTTTATTAAGAAACTGTAAAACACGTAGCTAATTATTATTTAATGACATCTCTTAACATATTCTGTTGTCCTAATACTTTAAATCGTTAAACGAGTAATTAGTTCCAATTTTCTTTAAAAAATTGAAATCATAAATCGAAAAATTATTTTGTAAAAGCTCTCACAACATTCTACTCTCCTGATAATTTCAGTCTTTAAACGACTAATAAAAAATCAAGTATCCAAAACTTATTTACTGGTATCTCTTAAAATGTTCTGCTCTCCTGATATTTTGAATTGTTGAACGATCAGTTAATTCCATTCTTCAACTAAAAAACTGTAAATCATGTATCTAGTTATTATTTAATGACACCTTTAAACAATCTGATGTCCTGATACATTAAACGAAAACGATAAATAATAGTATCTTAAATCGTTAAAAGTGCAATTAAGTCCTTTATCTTTTACAAAATGTTGTAAACCATGTATTAAAAATTATTTACTGAACCCTCTCACAATATTCTGTTCTCCTGAACTTTCAGTCTTTAAACGATCAATTAAAAATCAAGTATCCAAAACATATCTACTGCTACTTATTAAAACACCGCTTTCCTGGTAGCTTGAATTGTTAAAGAATCAATTAATTCCATTTTTCTATTAAAAAAATGTAAATGAAGTATCTATTTATTATTTAATTATACGTCTTAAACATGCTGCTGTCCTGATCTTTTAAATTGTTAAACGAGCAATCACTGCTATTTCTCTTTAAAAAATGTAAACCACGTATCTAAAATCTATTTACTGAAATCTCTTACAACAGTCTGCTCTCCTGATACATTAAATATTTAAGCGATCAATTAAAAATTTACTTATTGGCGCATATTAAAACATTCTGTTGCCTGACATTTTAAATCAATAAATGTGCAATTCATTCATTTTTCTTAAAAAAAAATGTAAACCATATATCGAAAAATTATTTAGTGAAGACCCTTCACAACATTCTGCTCTCCTGATATTTTGACTTTAAAAGATCAATTAAAAATCAACTATACAAAACTTATTTACTGACATCTCTTAAAATATTCTGCTCTACTGATATGTTGAACTATTAAGCAATCAATTAATTCCATTACTCTATTCAAAAATTGTAAATCACGTATGTTTTTTTAGTAACACCACATAAAACCTTCTGCTGGCTTAAATCGTTGAAAATCAAAGAATGAAATTTTTCTTTTCATAAACGATAACTATATATATATATATATATATATATATATATGTATATATTCAAAAATTATTTAATTAAACCTCTTAAAACATTCTCTTGTCCTGATACTTTAAATCATTTAGGGAAAATTAATTCCATTTTGCTTTACAAAAAATTGTAAACCCTTTATTGAAAAATTATTTACTGAAATCCATCAGAAAATTCTGCTGTCCTGATACTTTAAATCTTTAAACAATCAAATAAAAATTAAGTATCATAAACTTATTTAGCGACACCTCTTAAAGCATTCTGTTCTCCTCATACATTTAACCTTTAAACAATCAAATACAAAAATTATTTACCGGTACCTGTGAAAACGTTCTGATATCCTGATACTTTAAATTGTTAAACGTACAATTAATTTCATTTTGCTTTACATAAAATGCTAAACTCTGTATTGAAAAATTATTTACGGAAATCACTCACAAGATTCTGCTCTCCTTACACTTTTAGTCTTTAAACAACTAAAGTTATTTACTATAGCCGCATACAACATTCTGCTCTCCTGATACTCTTAATCTTTAAACATTCAAATAAAAATCAAGCATCCAAAACTTATCTACTGACACCTCTTAAAACTTTTGTTCTCCTGATACTTTTATCTTAGTTTTTAAACAACCAATAAAAAATCAAGTATCCAAAACTTATCTATTACATTTTTTAAAGCATTATGTTCTCTTCATACTTTTAATCTTTAAACAATATGAAACGATCAATTATGATACTTCAAATTATGAAACGATCAATTAATTTCAGTCTTCTATTAAAAAAACCATAAGTCACGTATCTCATTATTCTTTAATGACACCTCTTAAAACATTCTGCTGTCTTGGTACTTTGAATTGGTTAATGATCAATTAATGATACATATATTCAAAAATTATTTAATGAGACCTCTTAAAACATTCTGTTATCCCAATACTTTCATTTTTCCTTACAAAACATTACAAAACATCGAGAAATTATATGCTGAAGCCTCAAACAACATTATGCTCTCCTAATACTTTATTCTTGAAACTATCAACTAAAAATCAAGTATCCAAAATTTATTCACAGACATCTCTTAAAACATTGTGCTCTCCTGATACTTTGTCTTTAAACGATCAATTAAAAATTATCTATACAAAACTTATTTTCTGACATCTCTTAAAATATTCTGCTCTCCTGATATGTTGAACTATTAAACAATCAATTAGTTCCATTCCTCCATTAAAAAACTGTAAATCAAGTATCTAGTTTTTATTTAATAACACCACGTAATACCTTCTGCCGGCTTAAATCGTTGAAAATCAATTAATGAAATTTTTCTTTTCATAAACGATAACTATATATATATATATATATATATATATATATATACTTA